>JAVSCE010020744.1:0-52689 GCA_032199065.1 Smutsia gigantea | reverse complement strand
AGGACTAGAAAGCTCGTTACAACCCCAGTGGGTTCCTTTCTTATTGTGGGATTTCTCAGTGGGGGAGATGATTTTGGGTAGGGGTAATGGTGGTGTTCCGTGAAAGTGACAATGCAGAGACTCGGATCAGTGTCCTAGAGCCAGAGAGAATGTAAGATCCAGAGAAAGGTGAAGTCACTGGCTTAAGGTCATCATCCAGGAGCAGCAGATCTGCCTCAGTAAGTCGTGGGCCACCCCCTTCCTCTGCCACACCAACGTGAGGGGGGAGCTCAGGGAAAGAGGCGCTGAGGACCAGGCTCAAGCCTGCCTCCGGTGCGGAGGAGAGTGCCCTCTGGTGTCCGAGGCAGGCAAGCACAGCCCAGCTCCCAGCGTCTCAAACTCACAGTAGACACAAGTGGCTTTTTTCTTTTTTTCTTTTTTCTTTTTTTTACAATTTTATTTATAACAATATCTGTGTTATTTAGTTGTAAAGGAATTCAGCAAAAATTATTAAAATGTTCATGTCCCCAAAACGGGGCTGCCCGTTGGCCCTTCCTTAGTGTGCCCATCTCCTCCTTGCCCCAGGGGAGAGAGGCTGGGGGACTGTTAGCCAAAGGAAGTCTACAGCCCTGGGAGCCCTGCCGGGGCCCTGGTGGAAGGGGTGGGGCGGGACTTCCTGGGAGGGGCGTGGAGCGTGGCCACCTCAGACGTGCCTCTGGAGTGGGGGCCGGGGCACAGGACGGCCTCCCCCAGGAGCTAGGAAACTCCACCCTTTCGTTCCAGTTCAGCCAGAGCCAACTCTCCCCACGCCCAGAATTAGCCCCCAGGGAGCCGGACGGGGCTGGAGGGGCAGGGGCAGCATCTAGCACCCCGGCCCTCCCAGCGGGCGTGCGTTTCGGTGAGCCAGTGGGAGGTGGGACCCTTGTATCCGGAAGCCGCAGGAGCCCCGCCCTGAGGGCAGCAGGGGTGCTGAGGGGCAGGCAGGAAGGAGAAGAGCGGAAAGAGATAATACTGTGCTTGCTCACTCACATATAAAAAGGAACTCCTTCATTTTTACATTTATACATTCTGGCAGGCTGGGGAAGGCTGGCTGGGTTGGAGGGTGCTCCCTGAAGAACTTCTCTGGCAGGGGGGCAGGAGGCTCTCTGGGGGAAGGCAGGTGGGGCAGGGCCCTAGGCCAAAGGGTCCCCCATCTCGTCCTCGGGGCCCCGGCCCAGGAGTTCTCGCTTCTCATCTGTGCTGGCCAGGGAGTGGCGGCTGCCATGACCACCCATGTACAGCGTGGCGTACACAGGGTTGGTGAAGTTGGTGGGCTGCAAGGGGACAGAGGATTCAGGCGGGGCCCGGGTCCCCCACCCCTACCTCCATTCCCTCATCCAACCCAGAACCCTTAGTCGCCGCCCCACGGCCTCTTGTCCCTGCCCTGGCCTCCCAGCCCACCTTGTCAGGGTCTAGAGCAAAGTCAGCGTCCAGGAGGCCCCCTACATCATCAGGCTCCCCGCCTTCATACATCTTGTAGGTGGGGTTCCCAATCTCCACGTTCATGGCCCCGTTGGTCATCCGCTGGTGCTGGAAGCCCTTCGCTCTGGGGAGACACAGGCGTATAGGGGCGCAGAGGCTCCTGAGGGTATAGCCAGGGAGGTCAAATAATGGCCGGAAGTTTCCAGACTGCCCATAACTCACCCTCGGATGCGCCGCTTGTACCAGAATACCACTCCAGCTACCAGAAGCACTGTCAGCAGCAACAGCAAGGGGATCACGATAGAGGCCACATCTGCACGGAGGGGAAACTGAGTCAGAGAGGCCCCAGGAAACAGCAGGCCAAAGCCCCTCCATTCCAGGTCACTGCATGCCTGCTCCCCACCCCTGCCACCTACGTCCAGGCTGCTGTTGGCTGACCACCTGCTCCTCACACCGGGGTCCTGCCATGTGTGGTGGGCACCTGCAGGCAGGAGGGGCAGAGCTGAGCAGGTAGGCGTCTACAGCCATGGCTGCCAGGGAAATAAGTGTGGGGCTTGGGGGGTGGGGCATGGGATCCTGACGGTCCTGCCCGGATTTGGGAAAGGGGGTGGTGATCCAGGCCCTAGTGAGGGTCAGGCCCAACTCACTGGCACTCGGGCATCATTTTGCTGTTCATGGTACAGGAGCCACCATTGCTGCAGTGGCCAACGCAGGTCAGACAGCTGGGGGCCACCCGGCCGTCAGAGCAGCTGTAGGAAAGAGTTAGAGACAGGATGGGGCCGGGAGGGGGTGTCTGAGATGCAGGGTAGGACGGGGGGCATAAGCCTGGGATGGGGCAGGGCCGGGCCAGGCCAGGCAGAACTGGGGGCCAGGCCCTACTCACTTGCAGGTGACGTCCCCGCTCTGCTTGCTGACCACACAGGCTCCATCGAGGCAGCGGCTGCACTTGTCCACCTGGCACCTCGGCCCCTCGAAGTAGGCGGTGCAGCGGCACTGCCGGGAGCCATTGGCAGCCATCTGGCATGTGCCAGAATTCTCACAGTAGCTAGAGCACTGCCCTGTGTTCAAGGGTGGGAGAGGAGCTGCCTCAAACCCCACCCTCGTGAGAGGCTTCACAGCTTGCGGGGTGGAGCTGGACACCTGAGGGGACTCCTGGGTATTCTGGGTGACTCCCACCTCCTCCTGAGCCCCTGCCACCCCCATGTCACAGATTGGGGTCAAAGGACCCCCCGAACCTCCTGACAGGGCACAGCTCTTGCCCGAGTAACCCTGGTGTCAGAGGGCTCACTACCAGGGAAGTGTGCGGGCACCTCCACGGGGGAGCCGGCAGCTTGGGCCTGGCTGAGCTGTGAATGGCCTCCCTGCCTGGAATCCGCCCTCATGACCATCGCCCTGGGCTCCTGGATCCCCCGGCTCCCGTCGCCCCGTCCCTGGGGCCCGGGGAGCCTCACTCACGGTACTGGCAGCGGTCGCCCAGGAAGCCAGGGGGGCATCGGCACTGGGGCTGGTTACCCTGGTTCACAGTGCAGGTGCTGTTGTTGGCACAGTAGCCCGCACACACCTGCTGGGTGCATCTGGGGCCTGTGAAGCCCGTGGGGCAGCGGCACGTGGGCATGCCTGGCAGGAGAGCATGTGTGAGCAGGTCTGTGCCCCCTGAGCTGCCCGGCCCTGCCGCAGGGGAGCAAGGCTGGGGGGACCTGGGCAGAGAGCAGACAGCACAGGGATGGGACCTGGGGCTGTGCGCAGGCGCGTGAGGGGAGGCAGAGGCAAGCAAGGCAGGGTCGGGCCAGGGGGTTGGGGGCTGGGGCCAAGGGGCAGCCCGCAGTCATGGCGGGAGAACCGAGGGCCATACCAGAGGGGGAGGCAGCACACGTGCCGCCGTTGCGACAGTGCTCCCAGCACTGGTCCCGTTCACACTTGTCGCCCGTGTAGCGGGGCTGGCAACGGCACTTGGGCTGTCTCCGCGCATTGAGGAAGCAGCTGCCGCCATTGAAGCACTGCAGGCTACAGGTGCTGGGCCGAGGAGCTGCAGGAAGGACGGTCAGGATCAAGCCAGGGAAAGGGGTGGGGGCACAGGGAGGAGGGTCGCGGGGAACGGGACGGGGGACCGGGGTGGGGCACGGGAGTGAGGGACGCGGGAACGGACGGGGACCGGGTAGTACGGGGAGGGGGTCTCGGGAATGGGACGGGGACCGGTGGAGCACGGGGAGGGAGGGGTCATGGAACGGACGTGTGGACCGGTGGGGGCACGGGAGGGGGCCCCGGGAACGGCACGGGGACTGGGGTGGGGGCACGGGGAGGGGACTGCGTGGAACGGGACGGGGACCGGGGTGTGGGGGCACGGGGAGGGTCTTGGGGAATGGACGTGTGGGACTGGGGTGTGGGGCACGGGAGGGGGACCGCGGGGAACGGGACGGGACCGGTGGGGGCACGGGAGGGGGACTGTGGGAACGGGATGGGGACCGGTGGGGCACGGAGGGGGACTATGGGGACTGGACGGGGACCGGGGTGGGGTACGGGGAGGGGGACTGGGTGAATGGGACGGGGACCGGTGAATGTGAGGAGGGCCGGGAACGGACGGGGGACCGGGGTGGGGGCACGGGGAGGGGGGTCTCGGGGAACGGGACGGGGGACCGGGGTGGGGGCACGGGGAGGGGGGTCGCAGGGAACGGGACGGGGGACCAGGGTGGGGGCACGGGGAGGGGGACCGCGGGGAACGGGACGGGGGACCGGGGTGGGGGCACGGGCATACCGTCTGGTGGGAGTGTTGGTGAGGGCACAGCCACACAGGTGCCATTGTCCAGCCGTTTCCCATTGGGACAGGTGCAGACAGGCCCACTGGGGCTCAGCAAGCAGAGCCACTCACACTTCTTGCGGTCACAGGGGTTGGTCACTGCAGGGTGGGATGCAGAGCCCGTGGACCCAGAGCCTTCCATGTCCACCAGGACCTGAGGCCCCAGCCTGGAGACTCCTGCCCCAGCCTGGGCTGTCCCTCCGCACCCACCTTCGGGCTGCTTATGCTGGTGGTACAGGACCACGTCAGAGGCATGGCTTAGGCCCCCGGTCAGGTTGATCAAAAGGCTGTGTCCGAACTTATGGATCTTGAAGACACGATTATTGATGTAGGTGACACCATAGATGTAATCTTCAAAGACATCGATGCTGAAGGGGTGACTTAAGCCTGGAGGAGGAGGCAGAATCAGGGGACTCACACCCTGGTCCTGTTCTCCAGGACAGTGGGCCCTGTGGCTCCCAGGTACCTCAAACTCAACACGTCCCAAAGCAACACCGCCCACCCCGATCTGTTCCTCCTTCTCTGACCATTAACTGGCCAAAGGTCCCATCAGCTTTAGCCTTCTGGGGTCAAGATGGACTTCTGACCTCTCACCTTTCCACCTCTATTGCCTCCCTGCAGCTCAATACTCATTCGTAAAATGAATGAATGGACAAGTGGGCCAGAGTCAGGCTGGGCCTCAGGCCCGGAGGGCTGGTGCAGGGGGAGTCCAGCTGAGAAGGGCCTGGAAGGCACTGACAGGTTATTGGGGACCAGGCTAAGGAGGAGGAGGATGGCAAGCCTTGAGCTCAGTGGGGACACCCTGAGCGAGGTCAGAGCTGGCCAAGGCTGCTGTCAGATGCTGACCTCGTTTGCTGTCAGCAGCCACAATGGGGTCTGTGCCATTGAGCCGAATGCTGCCGATGATAGAGAGCTTGGCATCCGCCCAGTATAGCCGTTCGTTGTGATAATCCACAGCCAGGCCTGGGGAGGCAGAGAGCACAGTGAGGGCCCAGTGTCTCCCACCCCAGGCTGGGGAAGAAAGCAGAACTCTCTGTGTTTGGCCTATCTCCACCTTGTCCGCATGGTCTCTTCTGGGAGAAGCCTCCCCCCCCGCACCCGATGCCAGTCTAAGCGCCATCTCTCCCTGGTTTCTGTGAGACCTCAGGCCCAGCAGGTCTGCCCTCCCACAGCTGCTGCCCGGACGCCACAGACCTGTGGGCCACTGCATGTTGTCCTGTACTAGTGTCTCCCGAAGGGTCCCGTCCATTGCTGCTGTTTCAATCTTGGGGTGGTTTCCCCAGTCTGACCAGTACATGGTGCTGAGGAGGGAGAAGGTGTGAATGTGGGTGGGCCCTGGAGGCACAGGAAGCTGAGCGACATGGGCCACCAGGGTCCTGGCCCAGGCGCGGGGGCTGCTGGGTATTGGCCGATGGCGCTCTGTCTCCTCCTCCGGAGACAGCCAGGGGCCGTCAGCTTCCCGACTAGGTTAAGGATCTTTTACTCTAAAACTACACTGTGCTGGTCCTGAGCCATCCATACGGGTAGAGCTGCCTCCCTGGAGCAGAGAAGCTCCCAGCTTGGCTGGCTAGAGCAGGGGCAGCCAGAAGACAGGGGCCTGGGGCGCCTCTGACCTCAGGCTGGTCTGGGAGAGGAAGGACCCACCTGGGGATGCCGGGCCCCCGCCCCATCCCAGGGACCCCTGGCCCACCCCCTCAGTGGGTCCACCACAATGGCGTGGGGCTCGTCAATCATGCCGGAGATGAGAGTCTTGCGGTTCTCGCCCTTCATCTGTGCCACCTCGATCACATCTCGGCCCGAATCGGTCCAGTACACGTTCCCGGCCACCCAGTCAATGGCAATGCCCCTTGGCATCTTGAGCCCTGAAATCTGAATGGGGGTGTTCACAGGTTCAGGGGCTGCCGCCTTTGTCTTCCTGCTAGTGTGTCCCTGCTAAAATGTCATCCTAGACTGGGAGCCTGTCCCCTGGCTTTGAAGAGATTCAGCGGACACTTATCTTATGGGCCATACTGAAGCGCATTCATGGTTTTGCTGGATTAGGTACCGTTACCTGCTTTGCTGAGGAGCAAAGTGAGACCTGACGAGGTTAAACAGGTCGGCCATGACTGAACCAGTGGGCGGCGGTGACAGTCAGGGACCAAACGTGGCTCTGATGCTGAAGGCTAGTGTGTGCACGGCGCCCTCTGCCTTGGGCTGCGGTGTGGCAGGGCCAGCTTCGGATAATTCCTCCTGCTCTGTCTCCCTGCTGTCCGTGCCTCACAATGCAATCCTGACTGCCCTTGCTCTCCGGCCTCACCCTTTGCTCCCTTCCACTGTCCTTTTCAAACTCGGCTCTGAACCGTCTGCGCTTTGGAGTCTTCCCACCGCATCCATGTAGACCCCACCCCAGGCTGGGTGCTCACGTTGAGGTGGGTGACACCACGGTCAATTTGTCGTCGGTGGCGATTGGATGTGGTTGGAGGAGCAGCAGGCGGCAGACTGTGGTAGGAGATGGTGCCTGTGTGCCAGTTGGTCCAATAGACACGGCCAGCCTTGACATGGACGTCCATGGCATCGATGCGGACACTCTCATCACCCTGGAAGGCCTGCTCGTAAGCTGAATGGGGGTGACTAGGGAACAGGCTGCGGATCTCATTGTCGTCAGCAATATACAGGACCTGATACTCAGAGCCTGGAGGGCAAGAGGCCAGATGTCAGGTGCGGGGAGAGGCTGGGCAGAAGGCTGGGCTGGGGGCTGTTTGGCCTGTGCTGGGAGAAGCACACTTGAGATGTGCTCTCTCCCCTAGCCCTGCTCCTTTCACACCAGCAGTGTCTTCCCTCCTGAGCAAACCACCTGCTCGCCCCCGAGGCCTCTGCTCATTCTGCCACCAGGAGGGTCTTGAGGTGTCGATTCCCTCCTCTCCTCCCCTGAGCTGATCCGGTGCAAACTGCTGCTCCAGCCCCAGGGACTCCTGTCTGTCCAGCCTCCGGCTGGCCTCACCACACTCTCTGCTGCGTGTCGTTGGGTACACGCCCGAGGGCGTACAGGCAAGCGGGGAGTAGGTATGCATGGGCATGTGAGTGCAGTGAGTGTGTATGTGAGCACGGGGGTGTGCGGGTGCTTGTAACACAGGCACAAGGAGGGTGCAGGTGTACGTCAAAGCATAAGTGGAATAGAATTTGTATGTTCTCACCAAAAAAAAAAAGAACATGTGAGGTGGGATGCGTTAACTCCGTGGGGGTCCTTTCACAAGGTGTGCCTATATTAAATCACCACCTGCACACATTAAACGTCTGAAAATTTTGTCAATTGTACCTCAGTAAAGGTGGCAAGGAGCACGTAATGGGAATATGCAGATGGGGTGCAGTGATTGTAAGTGTGGCCATGCGTGCTCTCCGGGGGTGGTGGGTGAGGAGGCATGCATGGGAGGCATGTGTGCTGTCCCTTCCTCAGATGTGCCAGTCCCTGGGCCCATGCCCTCCCTACGGTACCAGGACTGTGTGCCGGAAACTGCGCCTGTGGGCCTGGGGTTCCAGGCTGGGCGTGGGTGTGTGGAGGAAACGTCTCTTTCCAGGTCACCCGGCTTTATAGTGTGGCGTCGGCTAGCCCACCCTCTTTCCGTCCCCTCCGGCTCCCATACCTTCGGCCTTGCAAGTGTTGTGCGTCTTCATGAAGTTCCGAGCGCAGCTGCACAGGTGGCCTCCCTTTGTGTTGTTGCAGAGCTGCGAGCAGGTGCCGAAGCGCAGGCACTCGTTGATGTCTGGGGGTCACCCGGTAGGGTCAGGGGCAGGCTTGCGGCTGGGGGCTCTGCCCGCACCCCTCCTTCGGCCCCACCTCCCTACCCTGGCACCCGGGCTGGCCTGGCACAGTGTGGAAGCCCGGGCGGCAGGCACAGTAGGCGGCCTTCTCGGTGCGCACGCAGCGAGCCTCGTCCCCGCAGATGCTGGCGTTGGTGGCGCAGCTGGTCAGCTTGGGGTCTGTGCGGGAGAGTGGGTCCTTTCCCTGAGCCGCGTTAGGCCTGGGCTCCAGAGTGCGGCTACCCCAAGCGCCCCCACCGCTCACGTCTTACCGATGCTGCAGTCCTCCTCGTCAGAGCCGTCCCCGCAGTCATCGAACATGTTGCAGCGCAGCGAGGAGGAGAGGCAGCGCTGGTTCCCGCACAGGAACGCCTTCTTGTCTTTGCAGTGGGGGATCTGGGCCGTGGGGGACTCTGGGGAGCGCAGGGCTTCAGGTCGGGGACTCACCACCCTGCCCCTCCTCCCACCGTCAGTCACAGACACACTGGGCCCCCGACCCCGGGGAGGCTGGTTAAACGTTCAGAGCAGCCTCCAGCAGGAAGCTCCAGGCTTCCCTGGGCGTCTCTCTCCCGTGGAAGAGCCTCCAGGCTCCCAGCAAGGAGTCCCCCCCCAGCGCCCCAGCCCACCGCCGGCACAGCGCCCCCACTCCGGGCCCCCTGCTCACCACAGTCCTCCTCATCCGTCCCGTCCCCGCAGTTGTTGGTGCCGTCGCACTGGCGCCCAATCCACAGGCAGACTCGGTCATTCTTGCAACGGAAGGGCCGGTTCGGAGGGCACACAAACCGGGCTGTGCCAAAGAGCCAGAATCAGCCCTGCTGGGCGGTGGCCTAGGCCGCAGCCCCTCCGGGAGCAGAGAAGCCCCCACCTCCCCTTCGGAGAGCCCCACCGGCCGGGAGCCCGCCCTGCCCCGCCCCGCCTCACCGCACTCCTCAGGGTTCTCGTCAGAGTTGTCCCCGCAGTCATCCTCGCCGTCGCACTTCCACGCCAGCGGCTTGCACAGGGTGTTGTTGCACTGAAACTCGTCCAGGGGGCAGGTCCGCACTGGGCGCCAGGGGGAGCAAAGAGGGAGAGTGAGGCCTGGGCCCCTGGCTGCTGGGGCAGGGTACTGCCTAGACCCCTCCCTGGAGAGGTGGAGGCCCAGAGGCGTCACCAGGCAAGCATGGGTACCACCAGTCTTGAACCCAGTTGTCCTAATTTTATACCAGCCAGGTAGCCAGGCAGAACTGCCCCCTCTGGTATTTAGGGAAAAGAAGAGGACTTTTTGAGGGAGCATGACCCCTTTCTCTGGGGCCTCCTGTGCCTCAAAGGCAGGTACAGAAGAGGAGCGCAAGCCTGGGGGTCAGGAGACCTTGGTTTTGGTCCCCCACCTTGGCCTACCAGGACAGTCAGCATGTCTGCCCTCTGGCTGGGCTGTCTGCTCCAAGCCCCAGCCTCTCTGTCCCTGGCGTCCCACTGCCCCCTGCAGCTGTTCAGCCCAGGCAGGTCAGCCAGGGGCAGTCGCTGCTTCATTGCCCCAGGAAAGGAAATTGAGCAGGGACTTCTTTTTCAGGGTAGCCCACTGCCTTGTTGGAACTTGCGGGGCCGGGCCTGGATGGACACAGCCATAGGTTTTTGCTGGATTTCGGCCCAACTGGCCCCTTGACTTAGTGCCTTTGTGGAAGGCACGACCTGCACAAAACGTCCCCAGTGGGCCCTGTGTCTTGTTCACAGCTGTGTCCCCGACACCTACAAGTGCTTGGAACACGGTTGGCGCTCAGGAAATATCCGTTGAATGAACATTGAATATGGGAAAGAATAAGTGAAAGACTGGGCTACGTGATGGGGTGGGGAGATGGCGGGAGGGCTGCGGGGCGGAACCAGAGGGGCTCACCACCAGTGCCACAGGCTTCCTCGTCACTGCCGTCCATGCAGTCGGCGTCCGCGTCACAGCGCCAGCGCAGGGGGATGCAGTGGCCGCTTTTACACTGGAACTGGTCCATGTCACAGCGCGGGGTGCAGTCTTTCTGTGGGCCCAGGAGCAGGCATCCTGGTCAGGCCTGGGCACCTGTGGCCCTGCCCCCACCTCAGTGGCCACCTGCCCACCTCGTCTGAGCCATCTGCGCAGTCATGATCCCCATCGCATTTCCAGCGCCCAGCGATGCAGCGGCCATTGGCGCAGGAGAACTCACTCTCAGAGCAGGGCCGAGGGGCTGGGGGACGACAGGGGAGAGGGACCCCAGGAGGGTGGGCACTCAGCTCCTGGGGCATCTCCAGCCCTTGCAGATGATATTGCCCATCCCCGTGTCCTGAAGGCCATAGCTGAATGGCATGACTGAGATGCTCCACCAACCCTGGGCAAGACAGCTGGCGGCCCTCCTGGGACCAGCCAGGCAGAGAGGACCCTCACACTCACCCTCTGGGGTAGACACAGGGGAGAGGACACGGGTCCTCGGCCCTGCCCTCAGGACAGACTGTGTATGGGAAGGGCAGGTGGGGGACCAGACCATTAAGACAAGCACCAGGGTTTAGGGAGAGGCCGGTAAAGGACGACGGGCTGAGGCACAGCACAGGGACGGGGGCTCTGGGGCAGTGGCAAGGGGTGTGGAGGGGGCACGGGCACATCAGAGACACCTACCTCTGCAACCCCGAGAGGACAGTGTGGAAATGGAGAGAAACATGAGATGAGGTGAAATGTACACAACATGGAGCGGGAGGGGTGGGGAGGGGGCTCCTGCCCCCCGCCCTGGGAGGTGGCCGCCTGCCCTAGTGCGGCCTGGTGGTGGTAGAGGCGGGGCAGCTGAGAAGGGCGGTGCCTGGGGGCTGCTGGGAAGGGCTCCTGCCGGGCTGGGGGACATACTGCAGCTCTCCTCGTCAGAGTTGTCCCCACAGTCGTTGTCATAGTCGCACTGCCAGCGGCCCGGCACACACCGGTTGTTCTTGCAGCGGAACTGGTAGGGCTCGCAGGTGCGCTCATCTGAGGGGGGCAAGATCAGGGCGCAGACGTGGGGGCAGTCAGGCGCAGAGCGGGGGTCGATGACAGTGTTCAGGATGGCCGGGAGTGGGAGAGTGGCACAGGAGGCTGTGCCGAGGGGGAGCCCAGGCAGGGTTCTGAGACACGGGGTCTACCAGAGGGCTATGGGGCAGGAGGGACATGGCTGGGGGGCGCTGTTCTGGGGAGGCCATTAACACATCCCAGAGCGGGGGCGGGGAAGACCCTGCCCAGGTACATGGCGCTGAGGTGCCAGGGTGGGGGCAGAGAGTTAGGAGGTGGTGGGTGTAGGATGCCTGCGCCACCCCAAGTGAGACCCAGTGGGCAGGCAGCCCCCGCCCCACCCCAGCCTCCCCAGCGGGATGCCTCCCCCTGGGAGTGGGGGCTGGGAAACTCACCACACTCTTCCTTGGGCTCATCGGAGCCATCCCCACAGTCGTCCTCTCCATCACACTTCCAGCGGGCAGGGATACAACGGCCTGAGTCCTTGCAGCGGAACTCGTCCACTCCGCAGGTCATCTGGGCTGCAGGGGGGCCAGGTGGTGAGGGGGAGGCTGCTTCAGGAATGGGCTGGGGGGCTGCAGAGGGGCTGCATGTGGGGGGGGGGTGGAAGCAGTGGACACTGGTGGGAAGGCGACTTCCAGGGCCACCAGGCAACTCACTGCAATTGGCAGGCTCGTCACTGCCGTCCACACAGTCATTGTCCCGGTCACAGACCCAGACTCGGGGGATGCAGCGCTTGGTGATGGAGCATTGGAACTGGTTGGGCGCACAGGTCACCTCGGCTGCAGGTGGGGGAGACAATGAGGACCTGCCCATTCCATGTGCACTTCTCCCTCTTTGAAGCCCTGGCCTTACTCCTTCCAGCAATTTCTTAGGAGAAGGGTCAGTTTATCTCCAGTTGGGGCGCTTTTTATGTTCTGCATCTGCACACCTCTGTACCAGGTGTGATGATTTTTATGAGCAAATCAAGCCACACCCAACAGAAGTTGCGTTGCCCGCCTACTAACATGGCTTGAGAAGAGCAGGGCCCCTGGAGGACGCGCCACAGATGCCTGTGTGCTCCCCCCCGCCCCGCCGCCCCTGCTACAGCCTTGGGCACTCACGGCAGTCCCCCTCGTCCTCCCCATCTCCGCAGTTGTCCTGCCCATTGCAGCGGAAGATGCCAGGGATGCAGCGGTTGGTGTTGGCGCACTTGAACTGACTGGGCAAGCAGACGTGTATGTCTGTGGGGTGCGGGGAGGAGCGGAGGGTAACTACCGTGGGTGAAGGACTCAGACCGAGGCAGGGGCGCCCAGGCCCTTAGGGAGAGAGTGCAGGTCCCGGGCCTGGAGCAGCAGGGGTCCAGCCTGGAGAGGAGGCTGCGGCGGGCTGAGCCCCCTTGCCCTTGAAGCATAGTATGAAACCCCCAAATCCGCGGGAGGGACCCCGGGGGGTGGGGCAGAGGAGGGCAGCCCGTTACCGCAGTTGGCTTCGTCGCTGTTGTCCTGGCAGTCGTTGTCCCCGTCACAGATGAAGGCGGGGTTCGTGCAGATGCCCGTCGAGCACTGGAACTGTCCTGGGCGACACTTGAACTCGGCTGCCGGGAGGGAAGGAGGCTCGGCGTCAGAAGGGCCGGAGGTGGGCATGGCCACGCAGAGCCCTGGCAGTGCGGCGCCCAGCGCAAGCCTCTCTTGCTGCCCCTGCCCTGGCACTCACGGCAGTCCGGGGGCTCGTCAGAGCGGTCCCCACAGTCATCCTCTGTGTCACACTTCCACCAGAAGGGGATGCACTTGTCGTTCCTGCACACGAACTGGAGGGCAGGTGGGAGCAAGAAGGGTTGGTGGGGGCCTGGGGACTCGGGATTTTCTTCTGAGGGGCTGGCATGTTTTAAAGAAGCAGTAGGGTTGGGGGCATTTTGTAGGGAGGCTGAGCTGGGGGGAAGGTTGGGATACAAGAGCAGGAAGGCCAGGTCAGGGGGAATTTGGGGAGACCAAGGCTGAGGATATTGGTGTGGGAGGGAGAGCATCATGATGCAGAGGCATTTGTGCGAGGAGACGGGCATAAAAGTATTGCTGCGGGGAGACAAGAGGTAAGCAAGAACTGTAGGGGTATTAGCGTGGGAAAACCAGACGCATGAGGACATTAGAGTGGGTGTTGGGGTCCAAGGAGGGGTGGGGGTACTGGTGTGAGGGCCGAGGGTGGGGATCTGGTGAATGGGAGTCAGGGTCAGAGCCTCACCTGGCTTGCAGTGCAGTTGGACACGCAGGTGCGTCCGTCGCCGCCCAGGTAGAAGTTGGTAGGACAGGCACATTTTTGGCCACCCCCAGGAGACAGCAGGCACAGGTTGCTGCAGCCGCCATTGTTGACCTTGCAGGGGTGACTGGGCACTGCCAGAGGAAATGCGGTTAAAGGGCAGCCGGCTGGGCCCAGTTTATGGACTATTGTTCCCGGAGCCAGAGGAGGGAGCAGTCACTGGTGATGCATTTTCTTCTTTCAGAGGCTGCCTAGCCCGCTCTCTCCTGGCAGAGGTGGGACAGATCCAAGTCCTGCTTCTTCGGGAGGGAGTTGAGGCCAGAGAGAGGGGAGGCCTCTCGAGGCCCCAGGATCGGGCCAGGCCTGAAGCCCGCATGCTGCCTTCCTTGTGCCCTTCCTCAGCTACAGCCTGCTTGCCTAGGGTCCCACCTTGGTGGCCTGCGCCCTGACCCACCCTGCTTGACTGCTTCAGAGCCTTGCTCCCATGACTCCAGGGCTGCACCCAGGCTGGGCCGCAGCTCCTGAGACCACAGCCTGTCTACGGCCTCCCAAATCTCCCAGGGTCTGGCAAGCACTTCTCAGTCAATGGTCCAGAAGGGGTGGGCAGGAGCCTCTGCTGAGACTTCGGGGGTCCTGACCCTGGTGGAGCCCCATCCCCCTGCAGGGGCCCCTCGTGCCTGGCGGCCTTTGCTCGCTCCCTCCCCTGGGCTGCTCACCGTCCGGCTGGCGCAGGGCGTGGAAGACGTGCAGGTCCATGGGCCGGTGCAGCGTGCTGATGAGCAGGGTCTTGTTCGCGCCCGTGGCCTTGTGCGCTCGGTTGATGGACTTCGTCTCCCAGTCTGTCCAGTAGACATAGTCCTCGAACAGGGTCAGCGCAAAGATGTGTGGGATGTCCTGGCTTAGCACTGCAGGGGAACAGGGCCGTCCACTGTCAGGGCGCCGTCTCTACTGGACCTCCCTCCTAGACCCTGAGCCTTGCAGTAAGCTGTGAGGCGGGTGCCAGCCTGGTTTCTGAGGGCTGCTTCCCAAGCTGCAGGCTGTAAGTGGCAGAGCTGTGACACAAATCCAGTCCTTTCTGAAAGTGGGCTCCTGCCCGCCAGAACATCTGGTTCCCTGTCAGGAAGGGGACAGTGCCACAGGACCCAATGCCAGGCCTTACCTGGGGAAGGTGGGACTGTGGCCTTCCCCGGCTGCTGCCTGCTTGCCTGCTGTAAGAACTGTGCATGGGAAGGGGCTGCTGCTTTCTCCTCCCCAAGGGAGCCGATGGTAGCCTTACACCCCTGGTCCAGGGCTGCATGCTGGGGTGCCCTGGACCCCCACACCCTTGGTGGGTGGTGCCTCGGACCACGGTCTCTGGCTTTTAAGCACACTCCTGCCCCAGAGGCCAGATCCCCCGTAGCTTCAGACCCCCACCCCTGGGGCAGCCTCCGGGCCGCACTGACCCACGTGGCGATTGGAGCCATCCAGGCTGGCAAACTCAATGTAGTCCTCACGGGCGTCGGCCCAGTAGATGCGCTCGGTGACGTAGTCTAGAGTCAGGCCATTGGGCCACGTGATCTTGGTGTCCACAATGACACTGCGGCCAGACCCATCCATGCCAATCCGGCCAATCAGCGAGTGGTCACCCCAGTCTGTCCAGTACAAGTACCTGGCCAGGGGGTGGACAAGGTGAGAGACCCAGTGACTGGTCCCAGGAGGAGCCTGAGGGGAGGCTGTGCCTGGATGCCTGCGTGCGCTGCCTGCTTTGAGGGGCTCCCCGATCCTTCTTGCCCACATACCCATTCTGCACGTCCACCACAAGAGCCCTGGGCTCACGGAGGCCAGAGCTGACCAGCACCGTCCGATAGGCCCCATTGAGCTTGGACACTTCGATGGTGTCCCGGCCTTTGTCGCACCAATACAGGTTGCCGCCCACCCAGTCCACGGCCAGCCCATCAGGGTTGCTGAGGCCTGTCCGGTGCAGCACCTGCCGGCGGGGACAGGGAAAGAAGAGCTCTGGGGGACCAGGGGTAGGGTGTAAGCTCAGAGGGCCCTAGCTTCTCTGGGACCTGGCTTCCCCCAGGTGTGAAGTGGGGAGAGGCCCTTCCTCCAGCGTGGCTAGGAGGACAACGGATGGAACCTGGCACCGGCTGAGCCTCTAGGAAAGGGGCCTTTAGATGAGAGAGACCACACCCCGACCCCCAGATCTGGGTGCATAGGGTTAAGGGAGGTCAGACACAGGGGGAACTTCCTGATAACTCGGGAAAGGGCAGGAGGGACTGTCAGACCTCACTCTTGGGGCTCAGAGGGAGAAACAGGACCGGCAGAGACCTACTGAGACTCTGCAGGGAGGGGGAGGAGGAAGTACTCAGGGACTGGGCGGGGAGACGGAGACGGCTTTGAAGTGCAGCCCCACTGTGTGCCCCGCCCTCACCTGCACATCGCTTCCGTTGAGGTGCATCCTGCGGATCATGCTGCCCTGGGTGGTCACATCGGTCCAGTAGATCATTTGCTCTCGGTAGTCGAAGTCCAAGGCGACGGCATTGTTCAGGCCCTGGGTTTGGGGGTGGGGATGATGGATGACTGCAGACCCAGGATGTGGGTGGCTGGGGGTCAGCGGGGTGAGGCCCTGGGCCCCAGTGCAGAGGGCCAGGGGCTGTGTTTGGTGAGGGTGAGGGAGGTGGCTGTGGGCTCTGGGGACGGGCTGGAGAGGAGGGCCGGGCCTGACACCTGCTTGAGCAGCGTGTAGTTGGAGCCGTCCAGGTTGAGCTTGCGCAGGTAGTACCGGTTGGCGAAGATCAGAAACGGCTCCTCATCTGGAGACAGGATCCTGGCTCAGCTGATAGCCGGGCACGGCCTCCGCCCCGGAGCCCAGCCTGTCCTGGGCTCCGCTATCCCAGCCCTCCACCACAGCCCGTCTCACCGGTCACGGCTTTGCAGCTGTGGGGGTCGCCGCTGCGGGGCGCGTAGCCCTCCACACACAGACACTTGTAGCTGCCGCGGGTGTTGATGCAGCGCTGGCTGCAGGGGAACGTGGTGCTGCACTCGTCCACATCGGCGCACGTCCGGCCATCGTCCTTTAGACGGAAGCCGGGGCGGCAGCGGCACTGCAGGCACAGGGAGCTGGGTCGGAGCCGCCCCAGGGGACTGGGTCTCCCCGCTCTTGGGGCTCCACATCCCCTCACCGTGGGCAGAGCCGACCCACACAAGCAGCCTGACTCTCACCCCCACCCAGACCACTAAGTGAATCCCAGTGGTCACACTGTTTCTAGGCACAGAGGGTGGTGCGCAGGCCCCAGCTTCTGTGACCCACGCACCACTGTGACTGGGCCTCTCCTCCCTCCCCAGCGGCCACCCCTTCTCAGGCTCCCCTCTGCCTTCCCATGCCTCCTCTCTACCCCCCACGCCCACCTTTGTGGGGCTAAGCACGGGCTCCGGCCTTGGGGCCCCCCATCTACACTCACTCCCCCAGAAATCTTTTCCAGACTCGTGGATGGAAATGCCACCTCTGGTGACAACTCCGAGATTTTGCTCTCCTGTCTGGCCTCCCCCTTGAACTGCAGACCTGTACACCCAGTGCCCCCCTGGCCCCTGCACACCCTTCCTTCTCTCACGGCCCTCGGCTCTACCTCCCGAAGGGGTGCATGACTCAACCAAGCAGAGGCTGTTTGTTCGCTGACGCGGCCCCAGAGCCCAGAGCACAGGTGGACAGAGTGGAGAAAGGGGCTCCTCCTGTTTGGGGGTGTGGGAGCCCCCACTCGGGGAGAGGCACACCTTGAAGCCAATCTTGAGGTCCTCACAGTCCTGACTGCAGCCGCTGAGCTTACGGCTGAGACACTCATTGACGTGGCAGCCGCGCTCATCAGAGCCGTCGCCGCAGTCGTCCTGGCCGTTGCAAAGCAGTGCCTCTGCCACGCAGCGCCCGCTGCTGCACAGGAACTGCGAGGAGGCGTTGCACTTGTGCTCTGGGGGCAGAGCGGCAGGTCAGCGGGGTCGCAGAGGCAGGTTGGGGAAGGGACACGCGGGCAGGTGGGGGATGCGGGGGTGTTGTGGGCAGGTGGGAGGTGGGAATGGGAGCAGGGGTCGGGGTGGGGGGCAGGCCTCAGGCCCACCTGGGCTAGTGCAGTGCGGGTTCCTGGGGGCCTCGTCGCTCCGGTCGTGGCAGTCATTTTCCCCATCACACTCCCACTGGCGGGAGCTCAGACAGCGCCCATTGGCGCAGCGGAACTCGTCAGGGCCGCAGGTCGGGTACTCTGGGGCAGGAGGGCGGCGGGTGAGGCTGATGGCCCCGCAAACCCACACACGGGAGGGCAGCACCTGCCTCCCCGCGGCCCGGGGCTCACCGCACTCGGCGGACTCGTCGGAGCCGTCAGCGCAGTCGCGGTCGTGGTCACACACGAAGTGCTTGGGGACGCACTGGCGGTTCTGGCACATGAACTCGCGGTCGTCGCACGTGCTGTTGAACACTGCGCAGGGCGGCACAGCCCCTCAGCCCGCCTGCCGGGACCTTCCCGTGGTCCGAGTGCTACAGCGCGCAGAGCGCTGCACAGCAGTCCAGACACCCCGCTCCTAGACAGGCCTCCGCCCTCACCTCCCGAGCGACCCCGGCTGAAGCACTTCCACTCCTGACCTCATTTCCCCTTCTGCAAGGGGAAACGTGGCCACTTGCTGCCCACCCCACACCTTACGACCCTTGGCACTCACGGCAGCCAGCTGTGACACTCTCATCGGCACCGTCAGCACAGTCCTTGTCGCCGTCACAAAGCCAGCGCTCGGGGACGCACACGTGGGTGCCCGGGCAGGAGAAGGACGAGGGGCCGCATGTCTTGCCTTCTGTGGGGGAACGGGACCACGGACAGACTCAGGAGCAGGCAGAGCGGGCTGGCAGCTGCGGGGATGTCCCCGCAGCTGTGCTGTCCCTACTGCAGGAGGGCAGGTGTGTGTACGGGTGGGTGGGGGGCCTGCCCCTCCCGGGGGGACCTCCTTGGCCTGATCCCGGGCACCCCTCACCACAGTGAGCCGCCTCGTCCGAGCCGTCCCCACAGTCGTCGCTGCCGTCACATAGCCACTGCTTGGAGATGCAGCGATGGTTCTGACACTCAAACTGAGCCTCTGAGCAGAACTTGTCTGGCAATTGGAAGCCATGGTGAGATGGGGGAAGGGGATGGTGTGTCATCTAGCTGGGCAGGCAGGTGCCACAGGATGGGTGGGAGAGATGCCCGTGGCAGGCCTCTGTGTGTGGGGCAGCAGGAGCTGCAGAGCTGGCCATTCTCTCTAAAGATGGCATGGGACAAAGGCCTGGGCACCCCCCCCCCCTGCAGGAGGGCACTGCCTGGGAGGGAACTAAGAGGTGGGGCTGTGTGAAGACCCCGGCCCCTGAAGGTCCTCTGGGCTCCCAGGCGGGCTGAGTGGGGCACCGTGACCACTCACTGCAGTGGGTCTCATCCTCGCCATGCTCACAGTCGTCCTCCTTGTCACACGTCCAGCTCATAGGGATGCAGCGCCCACTGGGGCAGGCAAAGTAGTTCAGGGGGCATCTGGGGCGCTTCACACCTGGGGGTGGGGGGGGAATGAGGGCACTGCTACCCTGGGGACCCGCTGCCCACTGCACACCTGCCCTCTGGCCAGACCTGGACAGTCACGCTCGTCGCTGTAGTCCCCACAGTCGTTGGCACCATCGCACACCCAGCTGGGTGCGTAGCAGAGGGAGGTCCGCTCACAGGGCTGGAAGCGAACGCCCTTCACCCCCAGGCGGAAGTAGCTGCTGCAGTCAGTGGCACCTGGTGGGGGGTGGGGATGAGGGGTGATGAGGGGTCCCCCCACATACCCTCCCAGGGCAGCTGCTGGCCCATGTGGCATCTTTGCGTCTTTTAGAAAAGCTGAACAGTGTCCTTGGGGGGGCTGCTGTCCACATCTCCCACTCACTGCCCCTCCCTAAATCCCAGGGGAGCCGGTGCCTGGAGGTGGGGAGGGAAGTGGGACAGGGCAGGCTGTGAGGGGTCTGAGACCGCCAGGTGGGCTGGAGGGACAGCAGAGAGGGGCACCAGGCAGGACAGCGGGCAGCAAGAGAGCAGGGAGCCACGGAGGCGCCCAGAAGGGGGCACCACTCACTGCAGTTCATCTCATCAGAGGCGTCCTCACAGTCCACAAACTGGTTGCAGCGACTGGAGTTCCCAAGGCAGGTGCCGTCCCGGCAGCGGAATTCGCCCACACCACAGGCCTTCTCTACAACAGCACCCACCCCGATACCGTCAGGCCAGAGAGCTCCCACGGGGACCAAGAGGGTCCGGGCCAGGAGCACCTATCCAGGCCCATCAGAGAAGCCCCAAACCAGACCCTTTGGGTGGGAGGTCCCAAGCTCAGCAAGAGTGGGGGTGCGGCAGAGGTTGCGGGTCTGAGGCCCGGGCCTGGTGTCCCACTCACTGTTGCAGGGGACCTCGTCGGAGCCGTCCCCGCAGTCATCTGCCCCATTGCACCACAGAGTGTTGGGCACGCAGCGCCCATTGTTGCACTGGCGGAAAGTCTTCTTGCAGCGGCGCGAGTCTGTGGGTGGGGGAGTGGCCGCTAGTCAGAGGGGCTGTGGGCGGGGACTGTTCAGGCCAGACACGTGCACTTGCTCCTTGATAAACTGTTCATCCCTTGCTGTGGGCCTGGCCCAAGGCTAACAGTGGTTCTGCCTTCACAAGCTCCCCACACTCCTTCTCAGGCTGTGGAACTGGGTCACGGAGCTTTGGCTCCTGTCCTCCTGTGCCCCACCCTGCTGAGGGCCAAGGCCAGTGCCTCTGGAGGCCCGGGGCCTGGGGGAGGAGGGCTTGGGGCTGGGGCGGAGGAGGCCCTCACTGCAGTAGGATGGCTTCTCATCCGACTTGTCCTTGCAGTGGGAAACGCCATCACAGGTCAGGCTGAAGTCGATGCACTCGCCGTTGGCACACTCGAACTCATCTTGTGCTCGGCAAGAGGAATTCACCGCTGGGGACAGGGTGGAGGGCGCTTCATGAGGTCATCCTTAGCTTCTCCATGAATAGGCTTCAGGGGCTGGGCTGCTAGGAGATGGCGCCCAGGGTGTGCCCAGGGACCCCGCCCCTCCTCCCTCCCTCCCTGTCTCACCCTGGCAGGTGAGGTCCTCTTGCAGGACGCGGCCCCCCCGGCAGGAGCAGTTGACGTGGCCTTGGTGAGTGAGCAGACACAGGTCCTGGCAGCCCCCGTTGTTGATGCGGCAAGGGGAGAGTTCGCCTGAGGCAGGGACAAGGACAACGGGCTGTGCACGCACAGAAGGCGCACACCCAGTCACACAGTTTCACACAGCTTCCTGGAGCGGCTCCTGGCTGGCCGGGAGGGGAGTGTTTGGGGTGGGCTAAGGTGGAGGTGTGTGCTCCTAGGGAGCTGAGATGGGCTTGGAGGTGTGCTCTGTGGAGAGTCAAGTCTAAGGAGCCTTGAGATCATGTGTGCAGTGGTGCAGGTCCTGGGGCATGCCTGAGGCCCAGGAAAGCTGCGGATCTGTGTCGGGGACACTTGGTCAGCCAGGCCCAGTGTGGGAGTGTCTGTGCAGGTGCGCATAGAGGATGGGGGAGGCCAAGCTGGGGATGCGTGCAGGTGGGTGACTGGCTTCCAGGAGTACATGTGGTTCTGGGTGGAGCAATGATCACAGCATGTGCTGGGGTGTCCATGAGTGGGGCTGGGGCCCGCTGCAGGGTGGTGTGAACGCATGTGCATGTGTGTGTACATGTCAGCATGGGGGGCAGGACAGCAAGGCTGGTGGCAGCGACCGCACTCACAGCTGTTGGTGTCATTGGCCACAGCGATGATGCCCATAGGCTGCTGAGGGATGTCCACGCGCAGCAGCTTCATGTCGCTACCCACGTACTTGTTGGCCCGCTGCACGGCCCGCCGCACCCAGTCGGTCCAGAAGATGTGCTCCCCGTGCACAGCCAGCCCAAAGGGGTGAACTGGCTCCGACTTGAGGATCACCTGTGGGGAGGGCACCGCTGTCTCTTGCCTTGACCCCAACTACTGCAGCCGGCTCCAGGGACAAGGGGGGCCTGGCTCTGGCCTAGGCTCCAAGACACAGTCCCAGCATAGGAAGGGCCTGCAGGGGCTTCCTGCCATCTCCACCATTTAACTGTTGAGGGCCATGCCCAGACGGGCTGAGGATGCACAAGGCCACACAGCCAAGTGGCCTGTCAGTCTCTCCCGGGTCTTCCACCATGGGGCCCCCCTTTCTCCTGTTCAGTGCCTGGGCTGCCCCCAGCCCGCCCCACACCTGCCCTGCCTGCCTCCAAGACTCACATAGCGCTGGGAGCCATCATACTCGCACCGCTCAATTTTGTCCAGGGTGGCGTCGGAGAAGTACAGCTTCTCGGCACGGTGGTCGATGGCCAGGCCATTGGGGGTGCGGATGTCCTTCTCGATGAGGGTCAGGACGTTGGCGCCCGACAGGGCTGCACGCATGATACTGGGGTGTTGCTCATTCCAGTTGGTCCAGAACATCAGGCTGGGACAGGGAGGGCCACAGGGGTTAAAGCCAGGGAGTCCACCATGGGCAGCGCAGGCCAGGGTCAGCAGGGGTTGGCCAGCGTGGGAGTCAGGCCCCAGCGTCATAGACAACCTCAGACCACCAGGGCCAATACAGCCCCGGTGCCCAGGAAAGGCCGCCTGCCCAGTCTGCGTGTGTGCGCATGCCGGTTTCTCAGCGTCTGTGCAGAGGCCACCTGACTTTGCTGAGGCATGGTGTAACCCATCCTGGCTCCACCACTCGCTGGCTAGGGACTGTAAGAAGCTACTCAACCTCTCGGAGCCTCAGTTTCCTCCTCTGTGTGGTCGGCATACTACCACTTCCGGTCTCATAGGGTGGTGTGAAGATTAAATGAGTTAATACTCATCTTAATGGCTGCTGGTATATGCCATGTGAGTAGCTTCTATTAATTTATTTTTAACTGCTCTCTGTGCCTGGCAGCCCAGAAACTCTTGCTAAGTGGCCGGTGTGTCCTAGGTCCTGGGGATGCAGGGACCCCACCCTTAACAAGTTCTCCAAGAGTCACCTCCATAATTTACGGCCTTTGCATATGTGGGGTCTGAGCCCCAGCTCTGCTCCTTCCAGCTGTGACCTGGAACAAGCCTCTTGGCCCATCTGCATCTTGGCCTCCTCAGTAAAGGAGGTGGTGGGAACCACTGGCCACTCCCTGCTCCTCTGCAGGGTGGTGAGGCTCCAGAGACGTGTGTGGAAGCCCTCGGGGCTGGTTAAGCTCTACACTGGGTATGACAATGTGGTCCTTTGACCACTTGCACTGGGCGGAGATTCCTGAGGCCTTGGACTCAGGACACACACTTGGTCAGGTCTGGGGTGTGGCCGGGGGACCAGCACTTTCCAGTGCTCCCCAGGTGACCCTCCTGCTCCCTGAGCCTGAGAAGCGCTGGCAGCGGGAAAGCCATGCCCGTCCTCCTGCTCTCTCATAGGACCTGCCTCACCTCTGTGCCCTCCTTCCTTCATCCCTCTCTGTGTCCACCACAGTGCCGTTCTCCAGCTGGCGGCCTTGTCTGCTCAAACCTCTCTAGGCCTCTCTTTGTAACACGTTCCCCATCTCCATCGCTCCGAGCTATTGCCTCCTGCTACCAAGCTCAGGTAGGAAAAGGACGCTACCCTCCCTCGGGGAGCCACGGGCCGCTCCTCAGCGTCAGCGGGGTAAGGCTCTGACGGCCGGGCCTCATCCCGGGTAAGGGGTGGGGGGTTGGCTGGCGGCATCTCACTCCGGGTGTCCTGGGGCAGCCGTCGGAGTCATCTCCCTTGCCTTGACCATCCCCACTGCAGAGCCCCACACCCTGAGGTGGAGCCCAGCTCGCTCCACTGTGAGAAATGGCTTTTCTCCTATTGTGACAAACTGTTACATGGGGAAGAATGGCCCACTATGCGACTGCGGGTTCCCAATTTGGTAAAACCACTCCCCAGCAAGGGGCCAGGAGGAAGGTGGGGAGGAGGGGCTTTTCTGAGGGGCAGGCGGTCAGCGGCCAGTGCCTGGGGCCAGCGGCGGGCTGGGCTCAGCTGGAGTCCTGTGCGCCCCCCCTGGGCCCTCACGGGTTCCTTTAGTTCCTCCAAAGAGCTCACTCCTAGTCAAGGGAAGGCCTCTCCCTGACAGCTCAGCCCTTTTTCTACACCCACCCTTGCTTTAGCCTGCCTGTCATCCTCCAGACCCCAGTTCATACACCACCTCGATGGCACTGCTGATTTCCAGCTGGGGCCGGTCCCTTGTCACACACTCATGAGGCCCCGCGGCCTCCCCATGACTGCATCACATATGCTGAGGCAGGGCCGACATCCGCCTCATTCCCCAACGGGTCCCCAGCACCTTGCTGGCTCTCAGAAGTCACTAGCTGAGTGAGGGAATCCCCTGGGCAAAGGAGCTTGGTGGGCAGCTACGGGGGGCCTTCTGAAGCCACGGTGCTCCACTGCCTCTAGGTCAGGGTGGGAGGGAGGCAGGCAGGGGGCCCAGAGGCATGGCCCCTCCACAGAGGCTCTGACAGACCCTGGACAAGCCCCACACAGATGGAGTCACTGAGGGTCATGGCAGGGAAGACAGGCTCTTTGTCAAGAGCCATCTCTGTGTGGGACAGGGCGAGGCCAGCAGGGGACAGACAGCCCTGGTGCTGGTTAGTGGGGCCAGGCAGGCTGGGCTGGGCTGGCCTTGGGCTACACCAGGGCAGAGAACCTAAGTTCAGTGCACTCACCGTTTCTAAGGAGTTGCCTTGAGGTTTGGATGGTCCCTTAACTCCCTAGTGAAGCTTTGAGAAAACCTTCCAAGTGCCGCTGAATTCAGAGCACTGTTTTGCTCCCGTGTGGACCAGGACTGCTAAGGTGGTGGAGGGGCTGCCCCTTTGGGAGAGCAGAGCAGGTGGGGATGGGTGTGCACCACCCCAGGGGTGTCTCCTCCATGTCGCCCTGGCTTGTGTTTTGGACTCCTTTGCAACCTGCACCCAAACTCATGGGCCACCCTCAGCCTGCCCAGCCCGTGGGAACCCTTTGATCAGGAGTGGCGGAGGCCCCTTGTAGTCCTTCCCTGCCTGGAGGGCTCCCTCCTCCAGCTCTTGCTCAAAACACTGTGTGTCTGGGCTGCCCATCCCTGGCCTTTCCACTTCAGGCCCTGTGCCATCCTGCCACCCCTGTGATGCCTCTTGGGCATCACGCACAGCCCTGTGCCAGTCATCAGCGCTTCCCACCAATATGGTTTCTCTCCCCAGCGAGGCGGCTTGAATAGGCTCACACTGGGGTCCCAGAAATACAAAGGACTTGCTATGTGCCTTGAACACGGCTTTCTGATGGATGAACTGATTAATCCCAAAGCCACAACTGTCCTTCACAGCCCCCTGAAACTCCCCTTGGTTCAGGCACCTGACATATTATTATCCTCATGTTGCGGACAAGGAAACTCAAACTCAGAGAGGTCACACAGCTGGCCCAGGTCACGCGAGGAAGCGGCTAAGCCGGGGTCAGAGTCAGCCTCTCCTGCTGTTGCGCCCTGCCTGTGTCTGCCCGGGGCAGCTCCTCCTGCTGGGTGGCCCGCCCCTTCCCGTGCCCCGGCCCAGAGCTCACTTCTGGCACTCATCCAGCACAAAGGCCCGCGGGTGGTCGTCTCCAGACATGGTGATCACTGTCTCACGCTCAAAGGCCCCTGGGCGGGTCTGGTCCACTGTGTGGCGGGTGATGGTGGATGTCGTGTAGCTTGTCCAGTAGAGAGTGTCCCAGCCACGGTGATAAGCTAGGCCTTCCACGGAGCCCACGTCTGTAAGGAGAAGAGAACAGCAGTGGTTCAGGCTGGGGCCAGAGAGCACAGCCGAAGGGGCAGCCTGGGAAGGAGCTCAGGGATATGGGCCAGGGCACCCACTCTCCTGGCATACGTGGGGCTGGAAGGGGAAGTGTATGAGCAGGGGACGTGTTGGGGCACAGCCTTTGGTGACCTCAACCCGTCCTGCACCACCCTATTCCCATCCAAATGATCCATGGGCTGTCTCCCTGACCCTGCGCCCATGTCTCTCCACTGCTAGGTAGATGTGGCTTTACAGGTGGGCATACTTTCCTGAGGCCGGAGTTTTGCCAAAGTGGGTGCAACCTGGCTTCCAGTAAACCATGTCCTCCTTGGGCTGTATTGGGGAGCTTCCTACTTAAAAAATCCCTGAGCTGGGTTGCCCTATAGACAGTTAAACTCAGGTTAAAGAACTTCAGTACACAATGAGAGAGACGCTGTAGAACGTCTTTTTCAAGAGAAAAAGACTTGGGGGTTTTAGTGTCTTCAAGTTGTATGAGGATGTGGTTGTCAGAAGGCTGCGTTAATAGAGGTACTGTAGCCTGGACAATGGCCCAAAGGGGGTGGACAGCTCTGCCGTCTCTCCTATCAAGCTACAATTACAGAGTATCAAGTTTGGCTGTGGACACTACATTTTTAAACAGTCATGTGGACTGAACTATGTGGAGCAGAAAATGTCCAGAAGAGGTTGAAGGGACAGGTCTGCTTTTATGGTCACTGTATACTAGCATCTGGTTCAGAGTCTGGCAGGTCTTTATGGACAGGATGAATGAATTAATGAACAGATGAATGGGTCCAAGGAACTGGGGGTATCCAAGCTTGAGAAAACTGTAGTGGAACCAAATAGCAGTTCCCAAAGAGTGGCATGTCTGTCCTAGGCCGCCTCCCGCAGCACCCAGTGCTCCACGGAGCTTGCACGTGTGAGGTGCTGAGCTGAGTTCCATGCCTGCCGTCTCAGGTGACCCTGTCTCCGCACAGACGAGAAATCTGAGGCTTGCCCAGCATAGCAAAGTAGTCCAAGTGACTGAAATCCTGCGTCCGGGGTCGAACCCCGCTCATCTCTGCGGCCCATGCTGTGAGCACACACACACGAGAGCTTTGGCTTTTTCTGTGCAACCTGGGGGCAAACAAGGACCAGAGGGGAAATAGGAGGTGCCAACTCTGACTACAGGTGGAGAGGAACTTGGCCGTGACCATGGGTGCCGTGTGATTTCCTGGCTGAGTCTTTGTCAGGGATCCCAGGCAGGACTGCGGGCTGTCGTGTGAGGGGTCTTCTACTCTGGGTCTGTGCGACCTTCCCCATGGTCCCCTAACCCCCTTTCTGGGAAGACTGGGGTCTGGGCTCACTCTCCACAATGGTGGTCCTCCCTGAGCCATCATCGCTGATCTGCTGGATGTTCCCGAAGTGGATATCGCTGAAGAATATGCGATTGGTGGTGCCAGGGGAGGTGCCTGCTCGGTAGTCGAAGGCCAGCGCGATGACATTCTTCATGTGCTCAGGGTCCTCGAAGGGCTGCACAGGTGCGTTGAGATTGCGCTCGTCGGACAGGTGGATGCTCTTGAGGATGGTGCGCTCCGAGTAGAGCAGGTAGCCCGCGTACTCGCGGCACGACGCCCCGTCCTCGGCCAGCATCCCATGGGCACAGGCGCAGGCCCGCCGCCCCCCGCCGCGGTACAGGCACAGCTGCTGGCACCCACCGTTGGCCACTGCACACACGTTGGTGCCTGGGGGAGGACAAGGGGAGGGAGGTGGTGACGGAGGGCAGAGCCTGCCTTGGCGCCTCTGTCCTCTCAGCCGAGGTGGAAGCGCCGGTGGGTGCCCTGCTCCACCCTGGTATCCCCGGAGCAGACAACCCTCCAGGCCCCTGTACCTAGCACCTGGCTGGGTCTTAGAGCGCCTCCGCCTCGGATCTTGGGGCTCTGGAAGTGCCCCTGTGGGTCTAGCTTCTTTCCCAGCCCCCAGCACTCAGGCTTCCCTGGGAGAGGTGCTCCCAGGTCAGGGGGTCCCCGCAACTGTCCCACCAGCCCAGCCTCGGCCTCACCTTTCTGCCGCTCCCGGTTGAAGACCTTGATGTCTTTGAGCTGGACGCCGATGCCTGTTCGCAGTGGCACAGAGTCTGTGGCATTGTCTTTGCTTCCCCGCTTGATGGAGCCATTGGCGTGAGTCCTGGGGGAGGGGCAGGTCATCGACTGGGGCCAGGAGGGAGGGCACAGATGGCAGAGCAGTGGGCCAGGACAGAAGCCCTCACCTGTCGCTCCAGTAGATGAAATCCTCAAACACAGAAACTGAGAACATGTCCATGTTGTTGCTGGACAGAACCACCTCGCGGTTCTCACCCGTCTCCAGGTCAACCCTCTCGATCTTGTCCGTCCGGGCGTCACACCAGTACAGCTTCCCATCCTACAGGGTAGAGGCACCCACCTCACCTCCGGAGCCCTGTGTTCCCCACCAGCCTCCACACCCGGGGCAACACTGAGTCGCCCCTGCTTCTGCCTTCACGTCTTTCTCCTCCTTCCTCTATCTCCTCCTGTCCTCTGACCTGCCGATCTGCTGACCTCTAGGCACCCTCCAGTCCCCACTTCTGTGATCCCCCCCGAGCCACTGCCTGGGCGCAGGAGTCCTACTCTGGGCGGAGACTGGGCCAGAAGACCCCATGACTCCCCTGGGTGCGTTATCTCCCCAGTGACCAGGAAGACTCAAAGGCGAGCAGGGCGTGGGGTAAGGGGAGCTTCCCCGGGGCATGGAGTCCACCCATGGGCTCAGGGTCACGCCTGTGTCCACACCTGATAGTCTGCTGAGATGCCGTTGGGCCAGCTGATGCTGACATTGACCAGCACCACGCGCTCAGTGCCATCTAGCCGAGACCGCTCAATACGTGGGTACTGGCCCCACTCAGTCCAGAACAAGTACCTGTGGGGTGGAGGTGGAAGTGGGGCAGTGCTCAGACCATGGAAGAGAGAGGGCCTTGTCAGTGCGGGCTGTGGCCAGAGTGACTGGGCCAGACCCGCCTCAAGGCCGGGGACTGGCCGGCCTGCCCAGCTCCTCACCCCTTCTCTGGGTGGACGGTGATGGCTCGGGGCTTGTCCAGACCCTGGGAGATGACCACATAGCGGAACGAGCCATTGAGCCGGGCGACCTCGATGACATCAAAGCCTTGGTCGGTCCAGTAGATGTTGCCTGAGAAGGGAGGGGATGGACTCAGAGGGATTGGGGGGAGATGCATGTGCCTGGGACCCCCGCCCCCCAATCTCCTGCTGCTCCATCTGTTCCCACCTACACCTTCTCCTCAGACCCCTCCTTCTGAGACCCCACGTCCCCCGAGTCCTCTGCCTCACGTGGAGCCCTACGGCCTTCCCATGGCTCACCTGCGATCCAGTCCACCGCAATGCCCTCGACACGGCCGATGCCATTGGTCACCACATCTTCACGCCACGTCTGGTCTCTCTTAGCCCGGCTGATGGTACTTAGGCCCATGTCCACCCAGTAAATGGTGTCATTTTCTGGCGGTAGAGGAGCCAGTATAGGGGCTCAGAACCATGCAGGGATCGGGGAACAGTGAGTGCGGGGCAGGGGCCAGGGGCTCAGGAGGGGAGATAGAGCGGGGTGGGGGAGGCTGCAGTTAGGCGGTGTCTCCCCGGCCCCCAGAACACACCGCCTCTGAATGTCATGCTCCACCCCTCCTGCCACCAAATGGCTCACCAGCATGGAAGTCGATGCCGACAGCAAGGGAGGTCCCCGACACTGGGACCAGGGCATCTGACTTGTCATTGGGATCGAGGGGGATTCCCCGGATTCCCTCATGCACAGAGTACAGGAGAAAGGAGCCCACACCTGGAACACAAGGACACTTCCGGCAGGAGCTTGCTTGGCTTCTGTCACTCTTAAACCCGTTCTCCTCAGCTTCCCCTTTGATGTCTTCCCCCAGCCATCAGTCCTCCCACTTCAACACACAGATACACACACCCTAGCCGGAGGCCTGGAGGGCGGGAGGTCTCCTGGTTGGGAGGGAGGAACCAGAGCGGGCAGCAACGGGAACCACCTGCAAGGCCTCTGGCTCCCACTAGAGGGCGGAAGAGACCTGGATTTGCCGCCCTGGGCCCTGCCCTCCTGCACCCTTCACTCAATACAACCTTGACCCCCAAAGGACTCCCAAATCTGGATTTTCCCATTAGTTTCCTCTGGTCTGTGCCACATTCTCTCTCCAACATCTACAACTCAACATCCCCAACACCTCAGACCTCCTGAGCCAATCTCACTGTCTCTCCATTTTTCACAAGGCACCAACCATCTATGCACCCCAGAATCTTCCCTTGCCTTATCCCTTGCTACAGGGGGATGAACCCCCAATGGGCCCTGGTTACTCACGCTCCGTGAAAAAAGGATTTGTGGTTGAGTGAGTTTAGGGAAACCCCAAATACTAGACAGACTGTTCTCTTGAAAAATTCACAGTGCAGATGAGCATAATCAAGGCTCTGAGAAGTTCTGCAGCGAAAAGCACTTAAACTTTGTTCAACCCAGTGTTTCCTTCTGTAACATCTACCCACATCAAAGAGGGACATTCCCACGAGTGCACTTTGGGAAATGCTGTCCTGGGGCAAACTCGTAAATCCGTCAGCAAGTTCTTGTGAAATGTCTGAGTTTCATCCTTTCTCTTCAACACAGCTGCTAAGCCCCAGCCTAGGCCCCGTATCTTAACACTGGGATTACTCTAAAAGCCTACTAACTGGTCCAACTGCCTCGGTTTCTCCCTCCCCAACTCAGCCAGCTCTTGGCCGGCTCTCAGCTGCCAGGTCAATCTGCCCCAACACCAATTTCCAGGCATTCCTGGCTGAGCACCCTCAGGGCCCCGCCTTACCTCATAGCCAATCGCCCAAGAGTCCCCCCACACCCTGCACACTACGCAGCCTGGCACCACAGAGCCCCGGCACGTGCCTCCTATTGCTCCTGCCCCCTGTCCTACAGAGCGTCTCTTCTTTGAACCACACACTCAAATCCAACTTGTCCTATGAACTCCGGCTCACAGCAACCTCTCCATGGAGCTGGCCCTGGCGTTGCTCCCTGACACCTGTTTTTCCAAGATCCTACTCGGGCACTGGCTACTCAGAACTACTTCATGGCTCCGTTCCCCTACTGTTGTTGGCCACACCTTCTGGTTAACGCTGCAGACCACGGGGACAGGGACTTCTACGCCCCCCCACCCCTACCCCACAGCACCCAGCACAGTGGGGGCTTACTAAGTCCTGTCCCCAAGGTGAGAAGAGGAGTGGGACTATAGGGTAGGAGGTGGTGGGCTTGGGGACCTAAGCCAGTCGGGAGAGAGGTGGGGACACTGACCCTCGCAGGCCTGCTGGCCACTCCGGAGGCTGTAGCCAGCTGTGCACATGCAGGAGCGGGTGGACTCTGACGTGGGCAGGCAGAGCTGGGAGCAGTCACCGTTGTTGACACTGCAGGGGTTGGTGCCCTCATGGTCTGGTGGTGGGTGGGAGGCCAAGAGAAGGGGTTAGATGGCCTGCCTGAGGACCTTGGGGTCAGGCTTATACTGCTCAGGGAGAGGATGGTCACTGCCTTCACCCTGGACCTTCTGGGGGTCATTACGCAGCTCAACTCTCAGGGCTCTGTCCTCCCAGGCCCTTGGCCTTTGTGACCAGAGCAGCTGTAAGCATATAAGGTGCCTTTGTGACAATTAGGGGGCCCACATGGATCGTGAGTGGAGAGACTTGTCCTTTATCATTCCCATTGACCCCTTGCCCGGGGGTTCCTGCAGCCACTCTTGGACACAGCCCTGACCTCTGTCCAGGCTCACCCCCTGCCTCACCCAGCTGGATGCTTTCGTCGTAGACTTTCATGTGCATCACCAGGGTGGTGCTGTTCCGCAGGACCACAGACCCCGAGCCATCAGCCTTGTTGCATGTGCCCATCTTCTCCGATGCCTGATCTGCCCACCACAGCTTGTCCCCTGGGGCAGCAGGAGGGGATGAGACCCTGGGGAAGGTCCCACCCCGAGCCCTCCTGAAGGGTCTGCTCTGGCAGGGCGGGCAGGCTGCCCCTAGGAGAGCCCCCCTCCCCAGCCAACCGGCCTGGCCTCCTCTGCTCTCATCCCTGCTCCCTCCCAGCAGCCCTCACCCATGATGGCCAGGGCAGTGGCCTTGCCCAGCTGGCTCTGCATGGCACTGATGGTCTCCAGGCCGCTCCCATCCAGGTTGCAGCGGTTGATGGTGTGGTTCCCAGAGCTGATCCAATACAGTTTGCTTTCTGGGAAGTCAATAGCCAGGCCTGGAAGAGGGGGTGTCGCTGCAGAGAGTGTGGCACCAGGGTTGGAGGCCAGGAGCCTGGCCCCGCTGGGCCTCTCACGCCCAGGTGTGCACAGAGTACTCGTGGTGGCATGAGGTTTAAGTGGGGGGGGAGGACAGGCACTAAGAGGGGCGTCTGGGAAGGGGCCACTGGGGATCCTGAGAGCACCTCCTGGCCAGGGCACTAGGGAAGGGCAGCCGGGCAAGCTCATACCCACAGGGCCCTTCTGGCCGCTGAAGAGCAGGGTGCGGCCGCTGCCATCCATGTTGGCCATGCTGATGTTGTCGCCGTCTGTCCAGTAGAGCTTCCTGGAGGAGGGTGGGTCGGGGAGGAGGGTCAGAGGCCTCTTACTCCCCTGCCCCACAGCCCCTGCTGCCCAGCCCTGGGCCCTGGACTGACCCACGCAGGGGGTGGACAACCAGGCCATGGGGCTGCTCCAGGCCCTGCACCACCGCATTCTTGAAGGAGCCGTCCAGCCGGGCCACACTGATCTGCCTCTTGTTGGCGTCGTAGCTTGTCCAGAACAGGTTTCGGGACAGCCAGTCCACAGCCAGTCCGTGGGCATTTGGCAAGTCTGGGGGCACAGCAGGGAGCTGGTGGCAGGTGTTTGTAGGTCACAAGTCGGGGGGCGCAGGGGGAGCCTGGTTCCTGGGGGAACGGATCAGGGAACCAGGACTGGAGCACTGAGAGGGACAAGGATTTGGAGGACTACAGGCCCCAAGAGGACCGGGGGTGGAGGCGGGGACCAGGGTTGGGAACAAGGGCTGGGTGGGCCCAGAGCCAGGACGGAACCTGCAGAGACGACTGTCTCCACTCCTGTGCCATTGATGAACGCCCGCTTGATGGCCTGCGTCCGCACATCAGACCAGTAAATGCGCTGCTCACGGGCATCGTAGTCCAACACAGTGACATTGTCGATGTCGGGCACGGTGAAGGAGATGATGTAGTTGTAGTAGGGGGTGTCCAGGTCCACGCCCCGGATCTCCATCTGACGTGCGTACAGCAGGAACTTCTTAAACTCTGTGGCACAGGGCAAGTCACTGAAGGCAGCCCCCTGCCTCTGTGCTTCCTACCTACCCAGATTAGGGTCCTTCTTTGGGTTCCTCCTGTTTGCTGCTGGCTGTCAGAAAGTGCCCCCCATGGGTGTAAGCTCTCTACCAGAGCTCTAGCCTATTCTTAGGGTGGCTGTCTCTGAGGAACTCTCCCACCAGACCCCTCCCGACTGGGACTGTCAACCTTCACTTGTGGCCGGAAGCCTGGGTGTCTGACACCTCCCCCCAGGCTCTCGAGAGGGTCTCTTACCATAGCAGGTGGCACTGTCCTTGTGCAGCTTCATGAGATGGGGGCAGGCACAGGAGACCGTCCGGTTGTAGTTGATGAGACAGAGGTGGGAGCAGGGGCCCCGGCCCCCGTTGGCCTCGCAGGGGTTGGGAGCTGGAGAGTCAGGGGTGGGGGGAAGCAGGAGTATCCTTTGACTTGCTGCCTCCACTGGGCCTTTCTCACCTGGACCACCCCCTCCTCACCCACTCTCACTCTCTGACCCAGGACCACCCGCTGCCGGACCCTCCTCCAGCAGCAGGCTGGCCCACCCGCCGCTCTTCACGGAACCCATGTTCTCGTTGCCCCTCCTCTCTTAAGGCTTCTAAAAAGGCCGCTGGCGCCTTTCCGCCCCTTACCCATGGGCTGCCGTGAGGGGTGGTACACCTGCAGGTCGAAGGGCTGGGTGTTGGTCCTCTGTACCACGGTGACATTGTGGCCCGTCCACTTGTTGGCCTTGGCCAGCGTGTTTGTCCGCCAGTCTGTCCAGTACACCTCCCCCCCATACAGCGTCACTGCAAACGGGTGCGACAGGAACTCGTGTCCCCGAAGCACCTCCATGTGGCCGGAGCCGTCGTAACGGGCTGAGTAAATGGCATCTGACCTGAGAGCGTGGTCGGGGCAGAGTGAGGGTGCTGGCTGGGACCTCAGCCCTCAGGGCACCCTGCCTAGAGCACCCACCCTTCCATGCCCTGGGCCCACTGCATTCCTCTGACCCCAGCAGCCTGGAGAACTCCTTCCTCCCAGACCCTAATGTCCGGGGAAGGCAGACAGAACCACCATGGAGCGAGAACCACCATGGAGCGATAACCACCTGCAGGACCCCAGCCTTCCCACCCCCGCCCCACGCCCTGAGCCTTCAGCTTATTCCTTCCCCTCAAGGCCGTTAGCACACACAGGCTTTGGTGAAGGTTAGAAAAAGGCGCCTGCTCTGGGCAGACCAGTTAGAAGTTTCCCCTCCCCTGGGCAGACAGAGGCTCAGCGGAGTGCACGGAGTTCAGAGTGAGGACAGGAGGCTGCGTTTTGGCCGCTGCCCTGCCCGCCCCGCCCTGGGCCCGGCACACCTGTGTGGGATCATGGCCCTGCCCCCACCCCTCCTACCTGCACCTCGGCCGCAGCCCAGCGTCTCCCCTCCCCTAATCCTCCCGGTTCTGGCCCAAGCTCCCCAGGCCTTCTCACTACCCTCATCACTGCCAGGTCCTGGGACCCCCTGACCCCACCCTCTCCCCGGGGGAGGACAGGGTAGGCCTCTGGGATGTGGTGGAGGGCGCTGACCTAGCATCAATCCAGAGGATGCGCTTCTCCAGGTAGTCCACGGTGAGCCCGTTGGGCCAGCCCCCTGAGCCTGTCTCCCGATGGATGGTACGGCGCCCGGCCCCACTCATGGAGGCTGCCTCGATACGGGGCAGGCTGGCATCCCAGTCTGTCCAAAACAGGATCCTGGGGAAAAGGGAGGAGGTCAGGAAGGCCAAGGTTGGGGGTCTGGAGGAGGGCCTGCGGTAGGGTGCTGGTAGGGTGCTAGGTAAAGCGCCAAGAGGGCGAACAGCACCGAGGAGACAGGTGAACAAGGCCCCAGGGGGACCGGGAGGCCTGAACGGGGCTGGGGGGGTCCTCACCCATCCCGGGGATCTAGGGCAATTGCCCTTGGGTGCTCGATGTCGCCAGCCAACAGGGTGGTCCGGAGGGTCCCATCCAGCCTGGCCACCTCGATCTGGTCCAGGTTGCTCTCCACCCAGTAGATGTTGCCTGCGATCCAGTCTACAGCCAGGCCCTCAGGCGTGGCCAGGCCATACTGAATCACCACCTCGAAACTGGTCAGAGCTGGAGAAGAGAGAGTCATGGGAGGCTGGAATCCCCAGGGATGGGGTGCAGTGGATGTGTGGTATCCTCGGAACCCTGGATGACCCACCCTTAATGTCAGAACGACCTGACGCTCTGCTAATACCTCTGATGTACTCTGGATTTGACTGGGGTGCCCAGGCCCCCGACTCTCCTCACCCAGGCCCCCTGGCTCCCCAGGAGGTCGGGTAGGAGGGGAGAAGCCAGGATTCCAGAACCCTTTGGGAGTCAGAGCTTTGGGGGACAGACCTAGACCCAGTATAAGGACAGAACTTTCTAGAAGTCACTCTATAGACTGTCTTGGGGATATTTTCATGGACCTCATTATCTTAGAACATTATCACAGTCTGCTTAGCCACCCCCTTGTTGGTGGATATCCGAGATGGTTTCAAGTTTCCTCAACTACAAACAATACAAACTCCTCTAGTGAAATGTGCTTTCAAGTCTGTTCAGATGTCACCTTCTCAAGGGGCCTTCCTTAACCATCCAATTTAAAATGTCATCCCACTCTCCCTACTGCCACCTGCCCCCTTTCTTTATATTTGTGACGCTCTCCCCTTCTGTTCTGTTCCCTCTGGTCTGTTCTGATCACTGCTGTCTCCCCAGGGCCCAGCGTGTGTGGCAGGGCTCAGTGTGTGTGTTATTAATGAGAGCAGTCTGTGGTGGGTCAGACAGCCTCAGGAAAGAAGATGGGGTTCAGGGATGTGGTTCTTAAATAGCTTTTTTCCTATCAAGCTGGCAATTCTAGGATTTGGGGAGCTGAGCTCCAGGCCATTCCAAAGAAAGGCTGATCATTTTGTTAATTATCAGGCTGGCAGCTCTGGTGACGATAATTACGGGGCGTCAGGCACTGAGACCCACAGCAAAATCTAACCCAATTACAGGAGTGTGGGGGGTGGGGGGGAGTGAAGGTTCTCCGCTTTGGGCGGCCTGGGTCTGGGCCCACGTCGCTGAGTGCCCAAGGGCCTGTCTGCGTGCACCCTGCCCCATGCATCCCAGGCGGGCGGGTGGGGCGGCGGTCACCTCCGTTGTCCAGCAGCTTCCCGCGGTAGATCTTGTCCTCCACCACGTCAGTCCAGTAGAGGGCGCTCTGGCTGAGGTGGAAGTCCAGCGCGATGGTGTTGCGCAGGCCGGGCACCAGAACGCTGTAGTCCCCTTTGTGAAGGTCGATGCGCCGGATCTCGTGGCGGTTGGAGAAGATGATGAAGGGCTTGAAGGGGTCTGGGGAGGGGTGTGACAGGGTCAGCAAGGGGCTTCCGAGCCACCCTGTCCGAGGGCAGGCAGGGCCTCCGTGGGCCATGATGGAGACTTAGGTCGCTGGCGTCGGCGCTCAGGGGCCTGTCCCGCCCTCCTGCCCTCCCGCCCTCCGGGCCACCCCGCCCTTGCTTCACCTAGGCTGCGGCAGCTCTCGCCGTCCGGCTCCAGCACCCACCCCTCGTAGCAGGAGCACTTCACGCTGAATTTGTTCTGGTCGCACTTCTGGCTGCACTTGAGGTGCTTGGCACAGTAGCTCTGGATCTGGCAGGTGTGGTTGTCCGGCCCCAGCTCCATGCCCAGAGGGCACGAACACACGATGCCTTCCCCAGGTGCCACTGAGCAGTTGTGGCTGCAGCCACCGTTGTTCAGAGAGCACTGGTCTGGGTGGGGAGCAGGGGACAGGATCAGGATCTGGGAGGGAGGAGGCAGGACCACGGCCCCCTGAGCCCAAGCCCCTGGCAGCCCACCCTTGGCGTCCTCCAGTCCCGGCTAAGCCTCTGTCCCATGGATCCAAGGGTGGGCCTCCCCTAACCCCCCAGGAGCACTCCCACATCCTCTGGCATCTCCCTGTTCTCCACCCCCTGCCCCTGTGGGGGCCCCAGCACGGGCCTCTCTGTGGGGGATGGTGCCTCCGCTGCCTCTTCCTTGATCTCTCCCATGTGCGTGGGACGCGGGGTGGGGTGTGGAGGGAAATGTCCTACCCCCGGCCCTCCGACACACTGGAGACCTGCCAGCGCTGCCCAGTGCTCCATCAGCGGTCCTCAAGGCCAGCCCCGGCCTGCCTTATCTCCTCCTCTCCTTCCAGGAACCTGATGCTCTGCCCAGCTCAGAGCAGAGCTGCTCTGCTCTGCTCCTCACCCCCAAGTCACACCATGTGGCCCTCCCTGGCCCCTATTCTTCTGATCTTGAATGCACACCCTCTCCCCCAGCCTTCTCTTCCACTCTGCAAGATCTACCTATCCATGGGAACCCAGTTCAATCCCTGCCTCCTACGGGAAGCCCACCCTGATCACTTTAACGCTCAAGCCTGGTGCCTCCACCTTGAATGCAGCCTCCGCACTGTCCTGTGGTCAGGGTGTGCGTAAGAGGTCTGTGCCTCCTGCATGCACTGAGGAGCTGCATAACCTTGAACCAGCTACTTAACCTCAGTCTCTTCACATACCTCTCAGGGCTGATTTATGGATCATTACAAGCTGTAATAGTGCAACACACTTAACACAGCTTCTTGCCAGGGTGAGTCCTAAGTAAATACAGCTTGGTGGTGACTGCTCTGGGTACTACCCGCCCAGCAGCCAGAGCTGCCCTTTCCCGTCTCAGGCCTCTCCCCACCAAGCTTACCCTGTCCCACCCACCCTGGCCCTGGCCCAGACTCCTTGTGCAGCCACTCTCCCCTCTCCTGTCCTAGGCTGGGGCCTCACCGCACAGCTCTCCCTCATCAGAGCCATCTCCACAGTCGTCGTTGCCGTCACACAGCTTGTTGGGGGGCAGGCAGACCAAGGTGTTGTTGGCACACGTGTGTGACGGTGGCCTGCAGGCCAGGGACTCACAGTCCTCCTCATCCGAGTTATCTTCACAGTCGCTGTCGCCATCGCACACCCATGCTTTGCTAATGCACCGAGCTGGGGGGCGAGCGTAGGATGAGGCACCAGGCCTGGGAGCAGAGCTCTGTGCTCTCCTTCCCAGACCCAGTGGGCTTCCCTAATAGGGCATGACTGCAATGCCTCGGCGCCCACTAGGAAACCCTGAGACTTTTTCTGTCAAATCTGCATGGATAACAAAGAAGGCAGGAATCATGTGTTCTCCCGTGCACCATGTACAAGTTTTCTGTGCAGCTTTTTGCCTCAGTGTCCACACCCCCCACCCCTCATAGTACAGTGCTCTCTCAGTATGGTCTCCTGTCCATGCAGCCCCACTCCAAGCTCCCTCCAATCTTTCTTTTTACCAGAGTCCTTGCAGCCAAACTTGACATTGGGGTCACAGACGTGGGTTACTCCCTCACAGCTCTTCTCATCACTGGAATCCATGCAGTCGGTGTCCCCATCACAGCGCCACCGCAGGGGGATGCACAGACCGTCTAGCCGGCACTGGAACTCATCATTGTGGCAGCCGCCGGGAGGCCTTGTGGCTGCAGGGCGACAGGTGGAGGGCATGGAGGGGTAGGTCAGCTCTTCCCATCTCTGCCCTCCCAATCTTTCTCCTGCTATGCCCAGCCCAGGGCGATGGGCTCAGGCAGGGGTGGGGAGCTCTCTGAGGCCACTGGCTGACCCCGTTTGGAAGGACCAACTCTGAGTCAGGATGTCCCACCTTCCAGGGCCCCAGTGATCATCCTAATCTCCCTGTTTTACACACTCGACCTCGAGGGATAAGCAATTTGCTAGGCTAGAGCTCAAATGCCCCCCACCTTGGCCTAACGTCTGTTTAATTCATCCACTTCACAAACATCTATTGAGCACCTACTGTGTGTCAGGTGCCAACATAAACAGGACAAAGTCCTTACCCTCATGGAACTGGAGTTCTAGTGGGGAAGACAGTGAAGACATGATACACAAGTTCAGAATGTCATGCACGTGTGACCAAAGCTATGGAGACAAAGCTGGGCCACGGCCAGAAAGGGGTGGGATGTAACTGTAAGTAAGAAAGTCAGGGAAGGGCTCCGAGCAGGAGACATGGAAGCAGAAGCCGGACTGACATGAGCCATGAGACTGCCTGTAGACGTGTTGCAGGGAACAGCTAGTGCGAAGCCTCTGAGATGGGGCTCTGTAGGGCATTTTCACAAAATCCCCAGGGCATGTCTGAGGCTGCAGAGCAGGCATGCGGGAGCACACAGGTGGCAGGAGTGCAGGTCCGAGAGGTAGGGGAGCCCTCATGGCTACAGAGCAGGGCCTGGCACTGATTCGGAGTGTGCAGGGAGCCAGTGCAAGCTCCAGGGCGGGGTGGGGGGGCATGACTGACTTCTGTTGCACGGGACCACCTGGATCATCTGGCCGCAGTGCTGCGACCTGCCTCAGGAGGCTGGGGAGGGAGCAGGAACAGCACCCGGGAGGCGCAGGTGACTGCAGGAGCCTCACTTCACACCTTCCCTGCTGTTGCTGCAGGCCCCCTCCGCCCGCCCCCCACTGCCCCACCACCAACTGAACGGGGTGCTCTCATCTTGTGCCTGGATTCAGCAGCAGCCCCCATGCTGATTTTCTTTCTGTGGGGCCCCTGAACCTCTTCCAACCTAATCCCCTTCTAGGATTATTTTCCAAAAGCACCTCCTACATCTCACCACCTTCTAGCTCCGGAATTCTCCAAAGGCCCCCAGCACATGACCTTCACCTGCTGCTATAATCTGCCCCTGTGGGGCATGCTCTGCCCAGCCCCATTAGGAGCGCTCAGGTTCACCAAGCTTTCCTGCTGAGTCCTCCAGGCCACCCCAACACCCCCCACTCCCTGTCTGAAGGCCCTCCTTCTTTTGTCCGCTTAGCCTCGTTCTAATCTCTCCTCATAGCCTGGTTCAAATCCTGCCTCCTCCTGAATGGCCCCAAACTACTCCAGCTCACAACCATAGCTGACAATTGCTACCAATCATGACATGCCACGCGCCAGGCCTCTCCCTGCCATCTCTCATTTCATAGAGGAGGAAGCCAAGCCTCAGAGGAATCAGCTTGTCCAAGTCCATAAGTGAGGTATGGGGCGCTCTCTACCACGCCACACCACAGGCCTCCAGGGGGACCTCTCAGAAGCCCAAGGCGCTGTTACCTGGCCCACTCAGCCAGTGTGCCTCAGAGATGGCCCTCGGGACTCAGTTGCTGTTCCCGGGCTTTGCATGACCTTCTCCATGCTCCCTGTCAGCGCTGGGCCCGTGGAGAGCTCAATGCTCAGCGCTGCTCCTGCTCCGTGCATCTGTGAGACAGAGTCCTAAGCTGGCCGTGCAGGGGCCAGGTGAGGCCTGCCAGGAATCTGCCTGCAGTGTTTCTAAGGTGTCTTAAGGGAACTGCAGCGGGTATGCGTTGCTTTGTGTTCCCTAAAATGATGCTGATGTCCTAACTCACTGTACCTGTAAATGTCACCTTAGTTGGAAATGATCAATTTGCAGTGAGGTCACTAGGGTGGGCCCAAATCCAATATGACTGAGCCCTATATAAAGGAGGGAATCTGGACACAGAGACAGACATGCACACCAGGAAAGCACCACGTAAGATGCAGGCAGAGGTCAGGGTGAAGCATGTGCAGTCAAGGAAAGTCAAAGGTGCCAGCAAGCACCAGCAGCTAGGAGAGAGGCCTGGGATGGGTGCCCCTCACACCCCTCAGAAGGAGCCAACCCTGCCAACGGTTTGGTCTGGGAGGTCTAGCCTCCAGAACTGCGAGAAATACATGTCTGTTAGTGGCTCTTGAGGCAGCTCTAGGAAATGAGTATGTCAGAGTTTGAAAATGGGTAGATTTCACATGAAAATCTGCACTTCTGACTTCTCTTGAAGCCATGGCAACCCTGGGTCTGCATTCGTCTGTGATTAACAACTGGCAAGAGCTGAGAAGCCACCATTCCTGGGGAGGCTCTATGCCTTCCAGTAAACTCAGCCCCAAAGGCCCCCTGGCTGGGTCCTAGAGGCCTGGGCACTGGGAGCCCTACGAGTCAGTCCCTCTCCTGTGGTCTGCACTGTGCTCATTCATCCCACCCCTGCGAGCAGCCCTTTTTCAGGCTACCAGCTCCCAAACACAGGCTTGTGCTCAATGTGCCCCGTTCCTGATGGCACCCAACCCCCGCCTCAGTGCTGTGACCTCAGTGTTCCCATTATCCGCACTCTGCAGACGCAACTCAGGCCTACAGAGATTCTGTGACTTGCTCAAGGCCACCCAGAGAGTAAGTTGCAGAGCTGGCGCTCCAACCCAAGGCTCCCACCTACAAAGCCCTCGATCTTAACAGCGTGTGATGATGATCTGTCCAGTCTCCCTCTCCCACAGGACTGGACACTTCTGAAGGATAAGAGCCATGTCTGAGCTATCTCTGGTTCCCAGTCGGCAGAGACCAGTGGGAGGATGCGTGGATGGGTGGCTGCGATTAGCACGCAGATAGTCTCTCCCCGGCCCTGCTGGCCCGGGCACCCACCCTGATTGGTGCAGTTGGCATGTGTCTCGTCGCTGTAGTCCCCACAGTCGTTATCCCCGTCGCAGGTCCAGTGCTCGGGGATGCAGCGCCCACTGTTGCACTTGAACTGGGTGCTAGAGCAGGAGTGGCTGCAGCCAGCCTCGTCACTGTTGTCCCCACAGTCATTGTCTGGGGGAAGGCAAGAAAGGCAGAGGCGAGGAGGGGGTCAGCACGTAGCCTTCTCTGTGACCCCAGCTTGGGTCCCCCACTCCCACACCCATTCCCACCCTTGGCCCGCCCCAACTCCCCCACTGAGAAAATAACAAACAGAAAAGACACAGAAACTGCATAGACCGCAGCATGCACCATGGCCCACATGGGGGGCGGGGAGGTGGGGTGGGCTCCAGCAGGGCCCTTCCTGAGTCTTGGAAGGCGGGGTGGGGGACAGGACACGCTCCTTTCCCATCTGGCAGGATGTGGGAACGGGTATGCTTGTCTTTGGGGAGAGGCAGGGATTTCTCTGGTTTTGAAGGGAGAGAGGTGGGTGGAGTGTAGGTGAGGCCTCTCTGGGAAGGAAGGGCTTACTCAGATTCTGCCCTGGGCTTGGGCCTTGCTGGGCCCTAAGCTCCGGGCACCCAGCTCAGCACCAGCTCCTCAGGGACACTGCCTAAGGCTGGGGTAGGGCCAGGGCCACTTCTGGAAGGCGTCTGGGTGACTGAGTGGCAGCCCTGCTTTCTAGGCCTCAGAAGTGGGAGCACCGGCCTCCCGGCTGGGTTGCAGATGCTTGGGAAGACAGGGTTCGGCAGAGCCCTTAGGTCGCGTCCCTGTCTCTCCTTCCCGTGCATGTACTTTTCTGACTCTCCTCCCGTGTCTTGGTCTTCTTGCTCCCTCTCACTATCTGTTCTCTGAGAGGTTCCCTGCGCTCCCTCTGCTGCTGTCCCTTCCACTGTTTTCTTCCTCCGTCTGTTGCCTCCTCTCTCTCCCTTCTCTTGCTCTTCCTTCACAAATAGGAGCTCTGGGGAGGGGAGCGGCTGGGGCCTGGGGTGATGGTGCATGTGCTTCTGTGCACTGACCGGCAGGCTCAGGACAGGCCTTTTCGTCAGAGCTGTCCCCACAATCCTTCTCTGAAACACAGAAACCGCCAAGGCAGCCATTGGCACACAAGACTTGGCAAAGGCGAGGGGCAACGTGGCGCTGACCCAGTACACCCTCTCGCATATTCGCCAGGGATGGAGCCATGGATGCAACACATCACAACGCCACACAGACACAACCAGAGCCCAGAAACACACACGCACGGTGATGCCCTGGCCCCTGTGGTTCCAGGCTGACATCACCTGGTCTCAGGCTGGCCGCCAGGTGGGCTCCCAAGCCCGGAGCTGGAGCCTGGAGGGGGCCCTCAGGCCCCTAGGAGATGGGGTTTGCAAGGAGGAGAGGCAGAGCCTCTGACTGTCTGGCCCTCCTCACTTGTCCCCTTCACCCCCGAGCCTCTGCCAGCGGATGGGCAGCTCAGGCCCTGCCCAGAGAGGATGGCCCTGACACGCTATGGGCAGGGTCTCCCTTCAGTTCACCTTGGTTCCCCAAGGGCATTTCCGGCTCATCCTCATTTCTCCCAGCCAACCCAGTGGCGCTTCAGTGACCCGGAGGTAGGCCCTGCCTTGACTCTGAAACCCCTCGGCCTCCCATGGAGGTCCTGGCTGCAGCTTCTGGCTCTCCCGGTAGTCAGGGTGGGGAGGAGGCGAGCTCTCACCATTGTCACATCGCCAGTTGATGTTGATGCATCTGCCGTTGTTGCAGGTAAACTGAGTCAGGGGGAAACAGGTGGGATAGGCTGTCCAGGAGAAAGAATAGCTGAGTAGGGCCCTCAGGAGTACACAGCAGGATAGCAGGTGGGCACAGGGTCTCTCCCATACCAGCAGCCCTCAGCCTGGCCAGGCAGGGGAGGGAAAGCTAAGGGGCAGTGCCTCGGCCTGAGACTCTGCTCACGCTCCCACCCATGCGAGCAGCCCTTTTTCAGGCTACTGGTTACCAAACACTGATCCTTGCAGAGGGCTTTTCAGGCCTGGTCTCACTGCACCCTCCCACCAATCCTGTGACATGGGGGCTACTATCTGTTATCTCCGCTTTGCAAATGAAACTCACAGAGGCCACAGAGATTAAGTGACCTGCTCATGGCCACCCAGGTACTAAGTTGCAGGGTCTCTCCAGCGCCCCTGCCCCAGGGCACATCCTCATGGGCTCCCCCTTCCCTGTGCCAGCCCAGCCTTTTGCTGTCTCTCTTACCACATGAGGCTGACTCGTCAGAGCGGTCTCCACAGTCATCATCCAGGTCACAGGTCCAGGAGATGGGGATGCAACGGCCACTGGCACAGGAGAACTGGTTGGGTGGGCAGGTGCGAGCTGGGGACAGGCACAGACGTCAGTGCCCCCAGTCCTGCCTCTGTCCTGTCACTCCCTGCCTATCAGGCAGTCTTCCCAAGGCTCTCAAAGCCATTTCTCTTGGTGAAGTTCAAAACCACCTATGTGGTCTTACACTGGATGCTTTGCCCCACCCCTCAAGGGGCCCCTGGCATTCCCCAAGGAGAAGAACCACCCTGCCTCGCTCATATGTCCAATCTAGAGCTGTGCTCTGTCCCCTGCAGGCTCAGGCCTCCCAGACAGCCCCATTCCCTCCAGAAGCTCTCCCCCAACTTGGGGCTCCATCCTTTCTGCCCCAATGCCCCTGCTCCTTCCTTTCCCTTGAGTCCCCTCTGTCTTCCCAAGCTGGGCTCCCCACCCTACCCTGCCAAGGAGCCCTTCCCATCCGTCCCACACCTGAACAGGTAGCATTGGACTCGTCCTCACTGTTTCCGCAGTCATTGTCCCCATCACAGAGCCAGCGGTTGGGGATGCACCGGTTGTTTTCGCACTTGAATCGGTCGGAAGGGCAGGTGTGCTGATCTGGGGAGAGAACAGGTCAGGGGTCAGCAACAGGCTCTGCCCACCACCCCTGCACCACCACCGTCTGCTGTCCATCAGAGGGCCAGTGACTCACGGCAGAGGGCCGGGGCCTCATCACTGTTGTCCAGGCAGTCGTTGTCTCCGTCACACTTCCAGCGCTCCTGGATGCAGCGGCTGTTGGCGCAGGCAAACTCACCCGGCTGGCACTGGGGTGGGGGCACGTAGGATGGGTTTGCTGTGGGCACCACAGGGGTGTAAGGGGAGAGTCAAACCTGGATCATGGGATAGTGCTATGCCCTCTGTACCTTCTTTGCTTGTTTTATTATTTTAAAATGATACAAGGAGTTTTTCCTAGTACATAATTCTTCATTCTTCCATCTGGGTGGAAACTGCAACTCTTCCTCATGCCACACGGCGCTGCTCACTCTAACCCTTCCAGTACTTCCATGGGCTTCCATGAGAGTAAGCAGCTTCCAAGACAGCCTAGAGACCCCCCGTATGCTTGCCCCTACTGACAGACCACTGCTCATCCCCTCCCTGACATCTCCACAGACTGCTGGCTGGAAGCCACTGGGACCCCCAGGGCCCTGGCCTGGTCCCTGGACTTTTTCCTTCACAGATGCATCAACACGAGCAACAGGAGTGAAAACAAGCCCCAGAGCTCTGCAGGCTCCGCCCTGTCCCCCAACACCATGTGGGTGCCCCCATCCCAGGTCCTGTTGCTCTGCGCATAGCCCTTCTGACCCATCTCCCACCCCTGTGCTAATCCTGGAAGCTTCCCATGGGTCTGGGGGGCTCTTTTCCCTCCCATGGCCTGTGCACCCCTGGCCTGGAGGTTGGTATGTGTTGCCTTGCGTCATCACTGCTTCCCAGCTGTTCTCCCTCTCTTCACTCTGAAAAGTCAGTGTTGTCTCTCATGTTCTTATACTATACCACTCTCTACGGCTATGGGCCCCCGGGCCACTCCTTATCATCCTTAAGGGTTTTTAGCTCCTGGCTCAGTGTTACTGTCTCCAAAATCACTCCTGCTTTAATTTTTGGTGATTTCAATGTCCATGTGGAGGACTTCCATTGCCTTGGCCACCAAGTCCCCCTCTCTGCCAATGCCCTGGGCAGAGAGACCCAGAGGCCCCTCCACCCGGCCTCAAACACTCACTCTTGGTGATGCACTAAGGCCCCAGTGATCCATTTTCATTTCTGTGTCCTACGGAAACTATCCAGAATATGGGCAGGAACGAAGGTGGGAGAAATAGCAGAGCAGGCGATTAAGACGCAGGCTCTGGGTCAGGCCTCCTAGGTTCAAATTCCTGCTGTAACTTTGAGCCTCAATTCCGTATGTGATTCAGAATAAAAAGATACCTTCCCTACAGGTATATTTTAAAGAGTGAGTAAGTCAGGGAAGTGTTTATGACCATGCTTAGTGCAGAGTCTGGGCTCAATTAAATGTCAGCTGTGATCATGACAGAAACCCAGACCAACCTAGACATCTGACAGCAGAGAAATGGTTGAGCACATCATGGAACATTCACTGAACGAAATATATTTCAGCCATCAGAACTTCTGTTTACATATTTGGGACACACCACCCAGTGATAAAAGCAGGGAACAGAACAGCACGCGCAGCACAATTCCGGTTAAGTAAAGGTAAATGCATAGAGAAACGTTTGGGAGGCTGTTCCCCAAAATGCAACAGCGGTGTCTGTGGGGGCTGGAGTCTGGGGAGACTTGTATTTTTCCTCAGATTTGTCTATACTGTTTATTTCACAATGAGCATGACCTACTTCTATTTTTTTTTAAACTAGGATATTTAAAATAATGCAACAATAACACAGAAGATGCTGTGACATGTATGAGCCAAAAAGGGCAGAAGATGGTTTATATACAGTACGGTTACAGCTCTGTGAAAACCAACCGTATGACCCACCGAACAGAAAAAGGGTGGTGGCTGGTTTACCACAATATTAACAATACAGTGGTGTTTGTTGCTGGGATTCGGGCTTTATCCCTCCTCTCTAATGTCCAATATCTAGGACTGTTGTTATATTACTTTAATAATGAGGAACTAAAGGTAAGTGAAGAGTATTTTCCTCTTCCCACAGCTGCCCTGCTCATCCCTCAGTCTCCCCTAGTCACTGTGCCCTCCCAAAGCCTGCCCCCTCCCCAAGCCCTCAGCTCCACTCCTGGCCTCCGGAGGCTTCTCTCACCCCATCCCACGCCTCCTGTAGCCCCACAGGGCCCTCCCGGCCTCCTTCAACTCTGATGGGGCCCTGAAGCCTCCTCCTGCTGGGGTCTGCTCGCTGGCCTCCCACCCTAGCTGGGCCCCTCATACCCAAACAAGTGACACCGTCTGTGTCCAACACCTGGTCCTCAGCGCAGGCACACTGGCGGCTCCCGGGGGTGGCCAGACACAGGCTGCTGCAGCCGCCGTTGTTCACCCGACATTTGTTGGTACCCACTGCAGAGGAGGGATGGCAGGGGCGGCAGGGGAGGAACAGAGGACAGGAGATGGGTTGTCGAAGGGTCAGGAAAAGCCAGAGAGGGGAGATGAGAGAATGGGGAGGAGACACATTAAAGTGAGGAGGCAGAAGGGAAGGAATACGGGGGAGATGATGAGCACACTGAAGTCGAGATGCAGATGAGGGGCAGGAAGGGAGAAGGAGTACAGAGACAAAGTGGGCAGGGGGTGCCTTCACCCCCTGAGGAGTCTTACCCCCGACCTAGGTCCCACCCCATCAGCAGCCCTAGCCCCAGGGGTACCTTGCTGCTGCTGGGCATCATACATGCGGATCTCAAAGATGGGGGGCCGCTCGCTGCGCAGAAGGGTCACAGTGGGAGGTGCGCCACCTGTGCCCCGTTCCAAGCGGTAGACACTGCCGCTCCGGTACTCGGTCCAGAAGAGGTAGTTGCCATGGTGACACAGGCCAAAGGCGTGGTTCAGCTCAGGACCCTCATACACAATCTAGGCATGGAGGGAAGGTTAGTAAGGAGCTGGGGACAATGAGGTGCCTGGGAAAGGCCTGGGGCGAATCACTGTTTTGTGCACTCATTTGCCCATGTCCTGAGTGGTGGTCCTGTTTCCTCCATTAGCCTAGGAGCCCTGATGGTGACAGATTTTCAAATAGTGAGATGCCAGGCCCTGCACCCAGCAGGATGCTGATGGTGACCTTGTCCGTACTGCTCTCTCTTGGGCCCTTTCACATTCATTCACATCCCTCCAACACAAGTGTGTGCACACACATGCATGTGTACATGCACATGCACACAGAGAGTACAGGGCAGAGCCATAATTCATTCATTCATTTCTTCATCCAACAAATATTTGCCAGGATCTATTAAGGGCCAAGCTGTGGTAGGTACTAAAGAATGAAGGAGACATGGTCCCTGCCCCGGAACTGCCCACTCTCCCGTGGAAGGCACATGTGGTATTTCAGGGTGGAAGAGACGTGGGGACAATATCCTAGTGGAGATGGCCCCTGAGCAGCATGCCAGGTGAGGCGGAGCCAGGGTGGAGGCGAAGGAACTGCAGAGCAGTGGCCTAAGACTGTCTGCTGTTGCTCATTCAAAGTGTTGGGATGCAGGGAACAGTGTGAGAAATAAGGGAATAAAGATAGTCAAGGGCCGTATTATGAAGGGGCTCACATACCTTGGAAAAGCTCAGTCCACCCACCTAGACATGCCCATGACTCATGGAGCACGTAGCCATCTAAATGCACACATAGGCTGTCTCCCTGCATCTCGCACTTGTACAGAGACAGTGCAGGCACACACCAACAGGCCCACAGATACCAATGTGCCCGCACACACTAACGTGCTCACAGATACCAATGTGCTCACAGACACCAATGCGCCTGCACACACCAACATGCTCACAGACACCAGTATGCCCACAGAGAGCAATGCGTCCGCACACACCAACGCACTTGCACATACCATGCTAAGACACCAGTGCACTCATAGTCACCAACGTGCTCACACACACCAATGTGCCCTCCACACCAATGTGCTCACAGACACCAATGTGCTCACACACACCAGTGTGCTCACAGACACCAATGCACCTACCACACCAATGTGCTCAAGGACACCAACGTGCCCACACACACCAATGCGCCCACCACACCAACATGCTCAGACACCAATGTGCCCACCACACCAACGTGCTCACAGACACCAATGTGCTCACAGACACCAACGCGCCCACGACACCAACACGCCCACCACACCAACATGCTCACACACACCAATGCGCCCACCACACCAACATGCTCACAGACACCAATGTGCTCAGACACCAATGTGCTCACAGACACCAACGTGCCCACCACACCAACACGCCCACCACACCAACATGCTCACAGACACCAATGTGCTCAGACACCAATGTGCTCACAGACACCAACGTGCCCACCACACCAACACGCCCACCACACCAACATGCTCACAGACACCAATGAGCTCACACACACCAATGCGCCCACCACACCAACATGCTCACAGACACCAATGTGCTCACAGACACCAATGTGCTCAGACACCAACGTGCTCACAGACACCAACGTGCCCACCACACCAACATGCCCACCACACCAACATGCTCACAGACACCAATGAGCTCACACACACCAACACGCCCACCACACCAACATGCTCACACACACCAATGCGCCCACACCAACGTGCTCAGACACCAATGTGCTCACAGACACCAACGTGCCCACGACACCAACATGCTCACCACACCAACATGCTCACACACACCAATGCGCCCACCACACCAACGTGCTCACAGACACCAATGTGCTCACAGACACCAATGTGCTCACAGACACCAACGCGCCCACGACACCAACATGCTCACCACACCAACATGCTCACACACACCAATGCGCCCACACCAACGTGCTCAGACACCAATGCGCCCTCCACACCAATGCGCCCACCACACCAACGTACTCACAGACACCAATGTGCCCCCCACACCAATGCGCCCACCACACCAGCGTGCTCACACACACCAATGCGCCCACCACACCAACGTGCTCACAGACACCAATGTGCTCACAGACAGCAATGTGCTCACAGACACCAACGCGCCCACGACACCAACATGCTCACCACACCAACATGCTCACACACACCAATGCGCCCACACCAACGTGCTCAGACACCAATGCGCCCTCCACACCAATGCGCCCACCACACTAACGTGCTCACAGACACCAATGTGCTCACAGACACCAATGTGCTCACCGACACCAACGCCTACCTACACCAACACGCCCACCACACCAACGTGCTCACAGACAACAATGCGCCCACCACACCAACGTGCTCAGACACCAATGCGCCTCCACACCAATGCGCCCACCACACCAACGTACTCACAGACACCAATGTGCCCCCCACACCAATGCGCCCACCACACCAGTGTGCTCAAAGACACCAATGTGATCACAGACACCAACGCGCCCATGACACCAACGTGCTCACAGACACCAATGCGCCCACCACACCAATGCGCCCACCACACCAACGTACTCACAGACACCAATGTGCCCCCCACACCAATGCGCCCACCACACCAGTGTGCTCAAAGACACCAATGAGCTCACACACACCAACGCGCCCACCACACCAGCATGCTCACACACACACCAATGTACTCACAGACACCAACATGCCCACCACACCAACGCGCCCACAGACAATGCACATAGAGATGGACTCTAATAGAGGCGATCCTCAGCTAACATGACACGTCGTGCCCAAGCACACAGATGACATGTCCGTAGGTATGCAGGGAAGCACATGGGAAGCATACAGTCTGGACACACATGTGGATCCCCACGTTCTCACATACAGAGCCTCATTCACACATAGACATGGTCTAGCAATGCCTGTGGGAACACACACTGCATGCCAGCCCACCTTCCGGTCGGTGCCATTGAGCAATATGGTCTCGATACGGTCATAAAACGCGTCCACCCAGTAAAGGCGCCCAGCTGGGATGTCCAGGCTCAGCCCATTGGGCCAGAGCACCGTCTTAGAGGTGACAAAGATGTCACGGTGTGAGCCATCCATCCAAGCCCTCTCCAGCCGCCCTCGCCGACTGTCCTTGGGGTCCTCTTCCCAGTCTGTCCAGTACATCCACCTGTGGGTAGGGACTAGTCAGCAAGCACCATGTGGGCCAGCCCTGCCATCAACATCCTTGTGCTCCCAATCCACGTGTGCGTCTCAGAGCCCCTCACAGGGGTCCTCCTACCCTGCTCAGCCCTGGGCCCACACACTTCATTCACTCATTCCTCCACTCAACAAGTTATTTGTTGAGCATGTACTGTGATCTGGGCACTCGGGTCTTGGTGGAGACCAAGGCAGGCAAGGCCCTGCTCTCCTGGAGCTCACATCCCACCCAGGGAGAAAGACAAAAAACAAGTCAACCAAGAAGGTCACATATATGGGAATGACAAAAGCCAGAGGGCCGTGAAGCAGGGTGATGGCCTGGAGAGTGACTGGGCAGGAGGTAGGGAAGGCCTCTCTGAGAAGGTGACATCTGAGCTGAATGTGACCACGGAGAAGCAGCTAGACCTGCAAATACCTGGGAGTTCCCAACAGAAGAACTCCTAGAGCAAAAGCCCCAGTGCAGGAGGAGCCAGGGTGTTTGAGGAGCAGACAGCAGCAGAGGGGACAGAACTGCCAAGGGAGGAAGTGAGGTACAGACTGCAGGCGGACCCTGCTGGACCCAGGCTGCTAAGGAAGGGCGTCTCACCCTGAGGGTGAGGGAGGCCCTGGGAGGGCTCTGAGTGGGAGTGGCTGGATCAGGTTTCTAGGCAGATGTGGGAGGCTGGGCTCCCACTGCCCCGAGGACAGGGAGACCTTCCCCTTCCAGCCTCCAGTCACAGCCTACACGGCCTGCCTAGGCTGCCCTTCTCTGTTCATGCCCTCGTCCCCCAGTCTGAGACCCACACGGTCCCCGGCTCTCCCAACCCACGGCGCTGGGAGGACTCACCCATTGAGTGGGTCCACCACGATGGCCCGGGGGTGTGTCATTTTGCCTTCAATTAAGGTCTTGCGGGTCTGAGCAGCTTTCTCCAGCCTGGCCACGCTGATGGTCTTCTTGGGTCCATCATCCGTCCAATACAAATTGTCCCCCATCCAATCCACGGCCACACCCTCCACATTGTGGATGCCTGTAGGGAAGGAAGGGGGCCATGCCAGAGAGCCTCACAGGCTCAAAACTGCCTGCCTCTGGCCCTCAGGGCAAAAGTACTTCCGAGCAACTTGGCAAAGGGAGTGCAGGGAGCCTCCTGCCCCCTAGATGCTGGCCAGGATGGGGATGGGAGGGTGGAGGAAGGGGCCAAGAAGATCATTTGTGCTGAGGCACGGCCACTCAAAGCTGCCGTAGGCCTACGTGACAGAAGTGGGCTCTTGTGTGAGGGCACACCTGGGCCTGAGCTGCAGTGGACAGCTGGAGAAACGTGCACGTGGCTCCACACACAAGTGTGACGCCATGTCCCCGGCCTAAAATTCCTGAGCTCACAAAATGAATAAATTAGGAAGTGATTTTCCACTTAGCCAAAGCCTTCATCTTGAGCTTAGATGGCTGTTCCCCTGGTATAGGGAACCCCGATCTTTTCCTGATGAGGAGCTAGTTTTGATTTCCCCTAAGTCCTAGGATCGCTGACCACACAGGTTCTCTGAGCCACAGTGGGGGTGGGGAGCGGTAACTGGTGTCAGCCGGGCCGACTGGTTAGGGAGCTCTGTCTTGGGCCCTGAGTGCAGACTTGGGCATTCGTAACATCCTTCAGGGAAGGGGCAGAACTCGGGCTCAGAACCTCCACACAGATGGGTATTCAGAAGACAATGCACTGTTGACCTGCCCGAGCAGCTTATGGGGGAAACTGGATTCAAGTCACAGAACACAATTTTCTTGGGACACGTGAGTGTGTAGCTTTTGGCAGACGTGAGGTCTGGCTGCACATGTTTTGGTGTGCTTACTCCGATTCAAGGCCTCAGGCCACTCCAGGGCTGGGGGCTGAAGGCAGCTCCGGGGCTCAGAGCCAAGGCAGAGAGACCCTGAGTTTTCCCAAGGGCTGGAAAGAACAGCCCACGCTGCCCAACCCATCCATCCTTCTCTTTCGGCTCAGCCAAGAAGGGGGTCACACAGGGGTCAGTCTGTCTATCCCCTCATCTCCATGCCAACTAGCCAGTCAGCAGAGGACTGTCTGTGTGGAGAGGGCACCGAGAAAGAGAGGCCTAGGACTCCAACGGTTCCCAGCCCAGGTGGGCTGCATCTCCTGGGAGACCTGCGAGCACACCTCCCACCTTGGGCGTCTTACCGTCCTTGAGGATGGTTTCCCGCTCGGTGCCATCGATCTTCTGTCGGCCAATGAGGTAGCTGGTGGTGTCAGCAAAGTAGATGAAGCCGGTCTCAGCATGGAAGTCCAGGGCCCGGGGGTTCATGAGGTTCTCGATGGGGATCATGTGCTCGTCTGGGACCTTGGCCCCCACATCCATGCCCCGGATGATGCCTGGCCGGCCCTTGCCATACACCAGGAACAGTTCATGTTCTGGCTCTAGAGTGGGCATGGGAGGGGCACAAAGTCAGGTCCGTCATGCATGCAGCCACCGCCCGGCCTCGAGGCTGTGGCTCAAGGGACTACAATACCCTGGCTGTACTGGGTCAGGGGACATGGCGGTGGCAGGGCTTGTGCCGTCTTACCAATGTACCCTAGGATGGGAAACGGGGCAAGAGCAGCAAGTAGCATGTTTTCAGCTAAGTGCCCACAGCTTAGTCGTGAAACTTGTGCCCCAAATATGTTGGGATTTGATCACTTTTGACCACTTCCTCTGCTGCCATCATGGTGTAAGCCACATACCTTCTTGCCTACCACAGAAATAACCTCCTACCCAACCTCCACCCAGCAGTCAGCACAACCTTTCTTCAAATGTGAATCAAATCATATCACTTCTCTGCTCAAAAGCCAAGAGCTT
>JAVSCE010020743.1:0-83989 GCA_032199065.1 Smutsia gigantea | reverse complement strand
GAACACCTGAAAAAGAGCCACTCAGAGCTGAAGAACACAGTAACTGAAATTAAATATCCAATGTAGGGATTGAAGAGTAGATTACTACAAGTAGAGGAGACAATGAGATGGAAATTAGAGAAAAGGAACACAGTGAAGTTGTGAAACAGAAAGAAAAATAGAAAAACCTGTTTTGAGGTTTAGTTGTATTTGCTAGAATTTTTCCTTTGTTTTTTTGGAAGGGTCTCTGAAAAATTTTTTTGGGTCAATGGACAAATTAAAACAAAAATCAAGCAATACATGGAGATAACTGAAAACAAAAATTCAAAAGCCCCAAATCTGTGGGATGCTGCAAAGGCAGTTCTAAGAGGAAGAACATAGCAAAACAGGCCTACCTTAAGAAACAAGAACAATTCCAAATAAAGTCTAAATTCACAATTAAACAAGAAAAATAAATGAATTTCAAAGTTATCAGAAGGAGGGACATAATAAAAATCAGAACAGAAATAAAATAAAAAATAAAACAATAGAAAAAATAAGTGAAACTAGGAACTTGTTCTTTGAGAAAATTAACAAAATAGATAAACCCCTAGCCACACTTACCAAGAAATAAAGAGTACAAACATAAACAAAATAAAAAAATGAAGAATGAATAATCACAACGGATACCACAGAAATACAAAGAATTACTAGAGAAAATTTGTGAAAAATTATATGCCAATAAATGGACAACCTAGAAGAAATGGAGAAATTTCTTGAAAAATAGAACCTTCTAGGACTGACCAGGAGGAAACAAAATCTAAACAGACAAATTATCAGCAGTGAAATTGAACTGGTAATCAAAAACCTCCCAATAAACAAAATTGCAGGTCCAGATAGCTTCACAGCTGAATTTTGCCAAATATTTAGGGAAAATCTAATACCCATCCTTTTTAAAGTATTTCAAAAAGTAGGAGAGGAGGGAATACATCCAAACTCATTCTATGAGGCCAGCATCACTCTAATACCAAAACCAGAAAAAGACAAAACAAAAAAAGAAAATTATAGACCAATATCCCTGATGAACATAGATGCAAAAATCCTTAACAAACTATTAACAAACTGAAATTAAAAATACATCAAAAAGATCACCCATCATGACTAAGCGGGACATATTCCAGGGATGCAAAGATGGTACAATATTCAAAAATCTATCAAAATCATTCACCACATTAACAAAAAGGATAAAAACCACATGATCCTCTCAATAGATGCTGAAAAAGCATTTGACAAATTAAACACCCATTCATGATAAAAACTCTATACCAAATGGGTTTAAAGGGTATGTATCTCAACATAATAAGGGCCATAAAAACAAACCCACAGCCAACATCATACTTAGCAGCAAACAGCTGAAAGATTTTCCTCTAAGATCAGGAACAACACAAGGATGTCTTCTCCCACCACTGTTTTTCAACACAGTGCTCGAGGTCCTAGACACAACAATCAGATACAAAGAAATAAAAAGCATCCGGATTGGTAAGGAAGAAGCTACAATAATCAGAAAAAATTGGTACTGGCACAAGAACAGACTCATAGATCAATGGAACAGAATAGAGAGCCCAGATATAAACCCACACATATATTGGCAGTTAATACACAATAAAGGAGCCATGAATATACAATAGAGAAAGGACAGCCTCTTCAACAACTGGTATTGGGAAAACTGGACAGCTACATGTTAAAGAATCAAACTAGATTATTGTCAACTCCATGCACAAAAGTAAACTCGAAATGGGTCAAAGACCTGAATGTAAGACATGAAACCATAAAACTCACAGAAGAAAACATAGACAAAATCCCTTGAACATAAGTATGAGCAATATTTTCCTGGACACATTTCCTTGGGCAAGGGAAACAACATAAAAAATGAACAAATAGGACTACATCAAACTAAAATGCTTCTGTAAAGCAAAGGACACCATCAGCAAAGCAAATGGTATCCTACAGTATCAGATAATATAATTGCAAGTGATTCATCTAATAATGGGTTAACATCCAGAATATGTAAAGAATTCATATGTCTCAACATCCAAAAAACAAATAACCCAAATGAAAGATGGGTAGAGCACCTGAACAGACATATCTCCAAAGAAGAAATACAAAAGGCCAACAGGCACATGAAAAGGTGCTCTGCATTGCTTATCATCAGAGAAATGCAAATTAAAACCACACTGAGATATCACCTCACACTAGTTAGGCCACTACCCAAAAGACAAGAAATAACAAATGTTGATGAGGATACAGGGAAATGGGAAACCCTCATGCACTGTGGGTGGGAATGTAAATTGGTGCAACCACTGTGGAAAGCAGTATGGAGGTTCCTCAAAAAACCTAGTAAAAATACCATTAGATCTAGTCATTTCACTTTTGGGAATTTACCCAAAAAAAGCAAAATCCCTGATACAAAAAGATATGTGCACCCCTATGTTTATCACTGCACTATTTGCAATAGACAAGATATGGAAGGAACTTAAGTATCCACAATAGATAAATGGATAAAGAAGAAGTGGTACATATACACAATGGAATATTCAGCCATAAAAAGACAAGAAATCCTGTCATTTGCAACAACATGGATGGATTTAGAGGGTATTACACTCAATGAAATAAGTCAAGTGGGGAAAGACAAATACCATATGATTTTACTTATTTGTGGAATATAAAAACAAAGCAAAGCAGAAGAAAAAAATAGCAGTAGACTCATAGGCATTGAGAAGAGACTAGTGGTTACCAAGGGGGAGGGACTGGGGTGGGTGGAGGAAAGGAAGGGGTTAAAGGGGCACAATAATTCACAATCACAATATAAGTTGATCATGGGGACAATAGTACAGCACGGATAATATAGTCAATGATTTTGTAGCATTTTTCTACATTGGTAGATAGATAGTTGATAGACTGCACTAGAGGGGGTGAGGATTTAATAATCTGGGTAACTGCTGAACTATAGTGCAATGGAAGTCCTAACCCAAGCCATAATATAATTAAGAAGAATAAAATTATACACATTAAAAAAAGAAGTAAATCTTATTAGTACAATATATGATCATATTTGTAGGAAATCCTAGATAATCTACAAAACAAAAGCTATTGGAACTAATAAAATACATTAGCAAAATTGTAGGATGCCACTACAAAAAAATTATGTATTTCTATATACTAAAAATTAATAACTTGAAGTTTATACCATTTAAACAGCATTCAAAACAGTAATGTTTAACAAAATACATGCAGAACCTGTGTAGAGAGAACCCTTAAACATTGCTGAGGGAAATTAAAGAAACCTAAGTAAGTGGAAGACATGGTCTGTTTATGCATGAGTAGATATTATTAAGATGTGAACTATGAACTTTCCAAATCTTGCATCTACAGATTTATTGCAATCCCAATCGACATCCCAGAAGGCATTTTTGTGCAATAAGCCAAGCTAATTCTAAAATTTATATTGCGAGACAACTGATTTTAAAATATCAAAAAAAATTGAAAACAACAATAAAAGTTAAAGAATTTACAATATCTAATTTCACATCTTTCTTAGGTCTTTGGTATTGATGACAGACATATATCGACATTAGGATAAACATACAGAACAATAGAACAGAATAAAAAATTGAGAAACAGCCTATAAGGATAAGAGCTTTGTAAATTAAGTGCCAAAATAATTCAGTTAGAAAAAATTTTCTTGAACTTAATATCAACAAGAGAAGTAATCAATCTTAACCTTTATCTAATGCCATACATGAAATTAAGACAATAGGATCATATCTCTAAATATAAAGCAAAAAAAAAAAAATAAGGGATGGCACAGCATTAATCTTCATAATACTAAGACAGGCAGACACATCTTAAGACACTAAAATAAAAAATCAGAAAATTAAAATTGAAAATTTGGAACTCACCAAAATTTAAAATCTGATGAAAACAATTCACCCTTTAGGAAAATGAAAAGGTAATTTAGGAACTGGGAGAAAATATATTAAATCTGTCAGAGGACATATATCCAGATTCTATAAGGTTTTACAAATTAATAAGAAAGTGAAGAATATTTAAACAGATGGTTATTAAAAGGAGTCAATGAATGTCCAAACTCACATGAAAAGATGACCATTATTAGAGAAATTCAAATTAAATCTACAATGAGATATCACAACACACTGGGATGGATCAAATTAAAGACTGAAAATACCAAGTGTTTGTGAAGATGTGGAGCATCTACAACCCACATCGCTGTCACTTTGGCAATGTGTTTCTCTTTTTTTCAATGTGATTTATAAGTGAGTGAGTTCTGGAGACTGGCGCCAGTATGGTCAAGCTTTGGTCAGGGCTCTCCTCTGGGCTTGCCAAATAGTCTCCTTCAAGCTGTGTTCCCACATGGCAGAGAGTAAAGAGAAAGGAGGACAGGAATGACTAGGAGAGAGAGGTGGAGGAGAGGAGGAGGAAAAGGGAAGAGTCCAGTTTATCTATTTCTTACCATATAATCCACCCATTCCACATTTAGGTATTTACCTAAGAGAGGTGAAGACACAAGTCCTCTCAAACATGTACGCACAAAAGTCCAGAACTACTTTATCTGCAATAGCCAAAAGCTAGAACAACTCAAATATCCATCACCACTTCAACAGATAACTAAGTACATATATGGGATGGTATGTGGCATATGTGGTATGATCCTACACAATGGGATCAGTAGTGAAAAAGACAAACTGATATGTGCAACAACATGGATGAAACAAGTAAAACATGCAAAATAAAAGGAGTCAGCTTTAAGAGTATCAACTGAATTAATTTACAGGAAATTTTAGAAGAGTCAAATCAAATCTATAGTAATATAAAGCATATTAATGGGCTGAAGGTAAGTGGAGGGTATTGACTGGGAAAGGGACGATGGTGACATTGTTTATGCTGATTGTGATGGCTGGTGTTCATATGTAAATAATCAAATGGCTGCATTTTGTTGTATGTAGATTATAAATCAGTGATGTTTATTAAAATAGACAAAGGGCCTGGTGGGCCCTGCACATGCTCTGCCAGTTGTTCCTGTTCTAAGACATACCTTTGGTTTATTTTCATAGAAAGCAAACAGTAGGGCAAAAGATAGAAAATAATGATTGAAATAAATATATTCTTTTTCTGGTCAACAAAGTTTAAATGCTATACCTCCAGCAATGTTTCTTAAGAGTTCACCCTTCTATCTCCACTTCTAAAATGCCTAATTTTCATTTCAGGATTCCAAGAGAACAAATCAGAGGACCAGTGCATTCAAATTCAGTTTCTCCCAAAGATTTACACTCTTGAACACTCTCTTTATGCACAAGATAGAGTCACTAAGTCAGAAAAATGGGTTATTTTATCATCAGTTATCTTTATTTTTTGGTCTGGTTGTGCCAGATTTTTTATAAAAGAATTTACTTAGAAGTTATATTGTGACCTAAAGTGTTATAATAGCATCTGATATTTATTTTGTCCTTCTTACTGGATCCTAAGCACTGTGCTTTACATGTTTGAAGCCATCAGCCATTTAGCAGCCAAAATAATTAGAAATAGTATGGTCACAATTTAATTCAACTACATTAGAGTACTGAGTTTTGCAAAAAGACTTAGAAAAATACACAAAATTAACATGCTTTTCTCTTTTGCTCTCTAGCAGAATTCCATGATTTCAAGAAAAATGTTTAGTGTTTTTGTTGCTGTCAAATGTGCATGAATTTATTCCTTACAGTTAGATATTATTGTTAAAAAATTAAATCTGTGCTCTTTATATATGCATTATCAACTTGAAAATCAGAAACAAGACTTGAAAGTAATGTTTACTAAACTTGAAAATCAGAAATAAAAGTCTTTAAAAAATTCACAAAATTTCAGATATTCTTTATAAGAAATATTGTATCCTAATCAGTTCCTTAATATTGGTTAAGTAACAATGATTACAAAAAAACATTACAAAGTTGAACTCATTTTTAAAAATCCATATTTCAATTTTAGACCATACTGACTGAATCTGTTATGTAAGATGAAGAAATTTGTGCTTTTTTATTTTCTCTACCTCTCCTCCAGTTCATGTTTTCTTATATTAGATGGAAAACATTTATTGATTTGTACATTTGCTTTTTAAAGCAATAAATTTTCTTGCCTATTAAACTGAAGAAATTTTTATAGTGAGCAGTTAACCTCCAATGAAAGGGCAAAATGTAATTTCTAAATCCAAGTACAACCAATCCCAGTACTCATAATAAATTTATGGTTTTACTGATGAGTACCTAATTATTTGTTAGTCCCATAGTCTCAAGAGATTCTTTTAGTGCTTCAATTGATTCTTCATATTTTTCCTATTATACATAGAAAATGAAATGTTTCCCACTTATGTAGACTAAAGCTGTTTTAGAATGAGTAAATAACTGAATCATCATAAGAAAATTGTTATTCAAGTATTTCAGTTTATACATTCAAATTGTATGGATTTATCTCGATTACAAAATGATTATTTGCTCTATAAAGAGATTTGCCAGATTTCTTTAAAAAATATATTGCCCTGGAACATTTAAAATTTATTTTGATTCATACAGTGTGTACAGTTGAATAATCACAAGTAGGATTTAAAAAGCATATGAAATATACAAGCATTTTTTTATATCTCATGTATCTCTCATAATGACAGCATGAGGTCAGTATTATTACAATCTTTGTTTTACATATTAGGAAACTGACACTCAAAAAGATTTAACAAATCAGCTGAAGTTAGGCAGTTAATTTGTTATTAAGTCTGAATCTAAATCTTGTGTGATTACCAAACCTCTATGCTAATTAAAGTCCTTATTCTTAGGTAAACTAAGTTGCTCTCTTTTGGCCCTTGAACTGGTAACTTACAGACTTCCCCAAACTATCTTCTAAATTTGAATATTAGTTTAAATACATGAAATAAAAAGATAGTGTCTTGTTAAACAAATAGGGAACATTATGATAAATGTTTATAGGTACAAATGAGCTTTTGCAGAACCCCCACTTATATTAAAATAGTGATACCCATGTTACAGGCTGGGCAGGGTAGGATAAGATTGGGAGTATGAGAGGCACTTACACTTATAACTCATAAATAAAAAACAAATATGCTCTTCTTTCAGCAACAGTATTCATGGTGATTTATATGTCATATACATTGGGTTTTCACATATATTACTTTACTTGATCTTCACATAAATCCTGTATGTAAGCAAAGCATATATGTAATTTTAGGGAAAAGAAAGTTGATAGGGTGGGAAGTAATATATCTAGAGATGTTTTTACACATGTGTACCAGGAAACATAAGAGAATATACAGTTCTGTCATAGAAGTCACCTAAAAACAGCAGAAATATATACTGGCAAGATAATGGATAAATAATGTGGGCAGCAAATATGAATGATCTATAATTAAAGGTATCAACATACATAAGATTAGAAAAATCCTAATGTTGAATGACAGAAGCAATCATAGAAAGCTAGGTACTTAAGATACTATACATATAACTCTTTAGAAGAAAAAAATGTATGATTTAGGGATATAGGGCTTAGAGATATATATGTCCAAATATATAAGAAAACTTAGAGAATAAATAACAAATAAACACAATGTATCTTGATAGAGAATAAGAATAGCCCACTGAGCTTCGAAGATGCTAATAAAATTTTGTTTCTTAAAGTATTGATGAACATTTGGGTGTTCAATTCTTATTACTTTATCAGTATGCATGTGTGAATTAAACCTATATTTTATAGTAAAACTAAAGTTCTGTGCTTCAATGGAACCTAAATGGAAGTGATGTGGTATAGCAAAAATAATGCACAAGTTTTGGAAATGGAGATCCCTGAGTTTGAATACATGAAAGTCTATAGCTGAAGCATAGCACATTTAGATAGTATACTGAAACCCTCATAAAGCAATTAAATGGACAATATTGATAGTACCATGAACAAAAATAATGAATATCCACAGAAGTTTCAGTATGGGAGAGAAAATGAAAGTAAGATGTACTTGTAATTGTTCGACGTTGGATTTGAGATAGAGATGGAAATTTTGTAGGAAACAACAGGGAATGTGGATTCTTGACTAGAGGGGTAGAAATGGAACTTATTTTAAATATTATTATCAAAACATGGTCTTTTGTTTAAAGTATTGTTGAATTTTTTTTTCTTTTTTCATTAAGACTGATGTTTGAGTATCTACCATTATTTTTTCTTCTGGGTACATAAGCATAATCAAGAAGTATTTGCTCCTATAAAAGGTTAACAGAGTAGGAAAGATGGAAAAGTCACAATATGTACAACTACAAGTGATATGCTATTTGGAAAAAAATGCAGTTTTAAGTAGTAAGGAAGAAATATCTCTTTTGCTTGGATGGAAAAAGGATTGTCAAAGAAGACACACAAAGGAGGTAGTAGCAAGTCAACTGAGCTGTAAATGATTAGTTAGAATTCATGAGAGAAAGGGGTTTGGAGATGATTATTCAAGTTAGAGAAGAGAAAAGCAGATGCAGAGGAAAGATAATAGAATGCAAAGAGGTATATGTTTATCATATTTTACTGAATTCAATGGAGTTGTTATAATGAATATATTAATTTAAAGAATTACAGAAATATCAAGTCTATGTATGTATATACATGTATCAATAATTGCATGTGTGGATCAATAATTACAGATCTAATCTCAAATATTCCTTACAACTTGCTGTTCACCTTTATTTTGTATCAGCTTCTGACTTAGCAAGAAGGATGGAGTTCCATATATCACATGATCTTGAGTCTTACGATCAAAGGAGAAGGTAACGTAGGGCTCACATTATGGTGTTTGTAGAAGTATATGTTAGCAATGAAATAACTGATTCCTTATTACTTAGGCAGCAAATGTTTTAATTAATTCATATACAGAGTTTGAGACCACTTAATCATTTCATGTGAAGCAACCATTAAGGAAAGTATATCAAAACAAATGTATGTAACTATCAGTATTTCGGTTGTGTAATGCTTTTCATAAAAATATATTTATATTTTAAATACTATATCACTTCATAATTTTCAATGGACCCTCTCCAAATGCAACTTCTTTGCTTTCCAATTTTTTATTTTTTGTATCCACAGTACTTAATGTATTGCCTAGCAATAGGAGGCATAATAAACATCTGTCAAGTGAATAAATCTATGAATGATTATGAATAAGTAAGTCAAGTAATTCATTAATGCTAGAAGAACAAAGATGTTATTAAAACTCGTTATCTATGAAATGGCATAATATTTGGATTTTTCTAGGAAAATCTCAAAGGAACAAATTCAGTACAAAATCAAAGATGATTATTTTTTATCTCATAACATGGCCTCATACTATCATTCATCAACATATTTTTAATGAGTACGTACCATATATCAGTAATTGTAAAAAGAAGACCAGTCCCATATAAGTTATAGTCTATATCAATATTATGTGTAAAGCTTAACTTGTTTTATTTAACTATATATAAAGCTTACTTCATACAGAATTCATATGAATTTTATAAGCAATACTGCTGAATGAGGTACGTCTGTAGGCATATATATCTGAAGTCAAATTTTTTTTCAGTGCACACCTTCAAAATAAGCAGTATCTTTTCTATGAGTCAGAGGTCACAACAGGTCCTCTGAAATATATGTTGAGCTGAAAAAGACAATTTTTAAGTCATTGATCACATACTATTATAATGACTTGGGGCTGCCCAAAAGACAAACCTAATTTCTAAAGAATGTCAATTATAATAGAAAAGCTTTTACTAAAATTATTTTTTTTAAAGAGAGAATTTCTTGAGTATAGCTATTGGGATAATTTTTCTTTAATTTTATTCAAGATAAGCCTCTTCACAGATTCTCTCTAGGAACAGAATTGTATGATTTCAGAAATGAAGAACTTTAAAAATAATCAGTATCAAGAAACTCTTTTGCATTTGAGATAAGAAGGCCAAATAAGTTGTCTAATCACACTGAACAAACATTGATCTGATCTAGGTCTAAAATAGTTTTCTGACTCATATTCAACAGGTTTGTGTGAATTAGTATATCAATCCTGGTAGTGTAGGAAGTACTGCATAGACAACCTTAACTTCTCAGTGACATGTAAAAAAGAATATTGCTTTTCAAGTCTGCTCAAAATGACACATGTCATTTCCAGTCACACTTAGTGTTCAAAGCAGCTCACCTGGCCACTCCTGGGACTGGGGGGTGGGGGAGTTTATATTCAAACAAGGGGCAGTAAATATTTAGAACAATAAATGTTTAGAAAAATAAAATCTGTCACAAAGATGTAGGAGATGACTTCCTCATAGAAGAACAGATTTACTTATAAAATTCTGTTTTGATTCAGGAACATAATGTGCCATTAATTATATCACTAATTTCAAAATGGAAGTGATGCTTGTGCCAGGACTGAGATTTGTGTTGACTGGTTTCGTGGAAACTTCTTAGGCTCCACACTGTATTTATAAATCATGCTATAGATGTCTTGGGAAAAAGGAAAAAAAAAGTCCAATCATCATCTTTACTACAATTTATCTTCTCTAAGGAACAATCCTTGCCAAACCCCTTTCTCTCATGAATTCTAATCATTTGCAACTCAGTTGACTTGCTACCTCCTTTGTATGCCTTCTTTGTCTAACTTCTTCTATTATACAATTGTATGCAATTGTAATAGATAACTGTCTAGGCCCACTTCTAATGTTTGAAGGCCAAAAGAACAGATGGTGGCCACATAACAGTTGCTAAAATTTAAAAAGTATAAATCAACTAACAAAGTTTTAAATGAAATATCTGTTTTCCTTCCTTTAAAATATAACTTAGTAATAATAAAAAACAAAAATGGACTCAAAGGTGATAAACTATCAAAGATGATTGAATTTTCTTTTATGCAAGTGGCCAGAAAAACTGAGATGAGAATCAAAATGAAGATGTATAAAATATCCAGCATACCCTATACCATAAAATTTGTTTTGTGCTCATATTTCAGAAAAACTACTAATCCAGTCATTATATTCATTATTTTCAAATAATTTATGTTCTCTTTATAATGATATAAAACAAAAAAGATGAAATATAATTTCTTTTCAGTATACAAATGTTATGCATGTAATACTTTCCCTTCCTTCTCTATAAAAATTCAACCCAGACTTAATTTCTATGACTTGCATTAATTTTACCTGAGCAGCTTACAAAGGTATTCTTCCCCTACCTTGAGATTTGCTAATTATACAATTAATCAGACAATTACTTGTGAGCTGTATTGTAACACTACCTATATTATTACAGTAGATTTTAAGTTTTTTCTATATTTTGTGTACTATATTTTCCCACAATAATGTTGCTTATCTACAGTGATATCTATTTTTATTCTCTTGAAGCTAAGGATTTTGCTCTTTGGGTACTCACTGTAGCACAAATCAGCTTTTATTCACATGGAGTGTATTCAGATAAAATTGCTTGGAAACATCTGTCATTGATCAAAACTGACCCTGGAATCACTTAAGTCTGATTCCATTCAGGTTTCCTAACACTATTTACATCATGATTTGCTTGTTTGTACTACTTAATGTAAAAACATCTACAACTTGAAGATGTCCCACTTGTCTTGTAGACTAAATCTAAATACTAGATACATTAGTCCTGGTCGAAGGAGAAGTGAGGCAGACCTCCTCCCACAACCACATAAAACATGAAAATACAGCAAATACAACTAATCCTGAAAAAGCAACCTGAAGACTGCAGAATAGACTGCCTATATCTGAAGAAAAGAGAAGACCTAGCAAAAAAGATAAAGTAGCAAAGCCATGATCCAGCAGGACTCAAGCCCTCCCCCACCACAGCCCACAGGTGGGAGGAATAGAAACAGAGCAGGGAGGGAGTACAAGCCCAGAACTGCCGAATACTGAGCCCTGGAGATATAATCCAGGGCCACAAACCCAAATTGCATGGTGCTCTGGAGATTACAGGGGCTGAAAACAGGGACAGGTGGAATACTCAGAAAAACTGAGATTCCAGCCTCTTGTGGAGAACAGGTAAGCACAACAGGCCCCCCAGGGACAAAAGAAAAGTGGACAGTTTGAAAAACATCCCAGCAGTGACAGGGGTTTTAAAGGGCAAATGTTAAACAGAGCTTATTGCTCAGGAGAAAGAACAGGAAGACAAAACTGTACCAGAACACTCAGGCCAGCAGGTTGGGAACACTCAAGAGCTTAAGATGCTCTATTCACATGCCTGGCATGCAGCCCCAAGGCCACACACATGCAGCCTGCCACTCCTTCCTCCCAGCAGGCACTAGTCTCACACACCTGATGCCCCCACGACCACACCAGGCCAGTGAGAGGGTGCCCCCACCTATGGTAGCTACAGGGGCATAGCATAGAGGCATGATATATTTAATGCAATGAAACAGAAGAGCCTCCAATCAAAAATACTCTACACACAAGATCATCATTTAAATTTGAAGCAGGGATTAAACAATGATCAGATAAGCAAAACTTGAGGGAATTTACTATCCACAAACCATCTCTATAGTGTATCTTAAAAGGAAGGGCACCTAAGGTTAAATAGTTGTCACCAGAGAAAATAAAACCACAGTGAAGGAAGTAAAACAATTAATTACTAAGCAAGTAGAAAATTAAATCAACTACTCACAAAGTTAGTCAAGGGATACACAAAGAGTAGATATTATTACACCTAATATATAAAGAGTGGAGGAGGAATAAGAACAAGATGGGGGGAAAAAAGAACCTTTAGGTTGTGATTAAAATAGCACAATAAGTGAGCTAAGTTAGACTGTTAGATAATAAGGAAGCTGCCCTTGAACCTTTGGTAACCATAAATCTAAAGCCTGCAATGGCAATAAGTACATATCTATCAATAAGCACCCTAAAAATAAATGAACTGAATGCACCAATCAAAAGAAGGAGTTAGAGAATGGATTAAAAAAAAACATCTATACACTGCCTACAAGAGACTCACTTCAAAATCAAAGACATACACAGACTAAAAGTGAAAGGATGGAAAAAGATATTTGAAACAAATAATAGGGAGAAAAAAATGAGGAGGTGCAACACGTACGTAAGACAAAATAGATTTCAAAACTACGAAAGTAACAAGAGACAAAGGACATTACATAATGATAAAATGGTCAATCCAAAAAGAGTATATAAGCATTTAAAATATCTATGCACCCAATATAGGAGCACCTAAATATGTAAAACAAATACTAAGCATTGAAGGGGTAAATAGACTGAATGCATTCATTTTAGGAGACTTCAACACACAACTCACTCCAAAACACAGATCAACCACACAGAAAATAAGTAATGAGACAGAGGCACTGAAAACACATTGGAATAGATGGACCTAACAGATATCTACAGAACATTCCACCCAAAAGCAGCAGGATACACATTCATCTCAAGTGCATATGGAATGCTATCCAGAATAGATTACTAGGCCACAAAAAGAGCCTCAGTAAACTCAAAAAGATTGAAATTGTATCAATTAGCTTCTCTGAGTACACAGATATCAAACTAGAATTAAATTATGCAAAGAGGGATTAAAGATGGCAGCATGAGAGATGAGACAGAGGCTTCCTCCTAAAACCGCATATAATATCAAAATATAACTAATACAACTTCTCTTGAAAGAGCAACAGGAAAGAGGACTGCAACAAACTATACACCTGGAGACAAGAGCAGCCCTCATGGAAAAGGGTAACATACTAAAGATGTGGTGATGTGGGATCCAAGCCCTTCCCCCACCCCAGCTCACCAACGGGAGGAAGAAGAATGGAGCAGAGAGGGAGTGCTGATCTGGGACTGCTGAATACTTAACTCTAGAGCTCTGCTCTGGGAGCACAAACCTACATTTCATGGTTCTTGCATGATACTCTCACAATTAGGGGGTTGGAAAGCTAAGACAGGCAGAATTCCTGGAAAGACTGATAGTCAAGCTGCTTATGGAAAGCAGGGATCCATATCCAGCTGCTCTGGGGCAAAAGAAAGGCGGGCAGTCTGAGAGACTTCCTAACAAAGAAGCCCTTAGGGAAAAGGCTACTAAAGGGGTAAGGATTGCACAGAGCTTACTGCTCAGGAGAAAGGACAGGTAGACAAAATTGTCCAGGTGCATTCTACCAGCAGATAGGGAGCTTTCACCATCATCAGGTGCTCCAGTTCCATGGCTGCCTACACAGCTCCAAGAAGCCCTTCTGTGACAGGCAGCCTACTGTGCCTTTCTCCTGGCCAGCCCCACCAGGCTTCCAAACCAGGAAACCCTACCCTGGTGTTAGGCCAGCAAGAGGGAAGATCTGCCTACAGCAACTACAAACGCAAAGCACAGAGGCTTATACCTGTGTGCTCGGCCCACTGGTTCAGGCAGTGGAGACAGGCATAGCGGCCGGGAAGCAGGAAACAGCTCTTTCCTACCCCGAGGCACCAATACCATTCCATGCAATCCCCGACATAGCTTCAGGGGCTGAACAGCTCCAGAGAGTAGAGCTTCTGGGCACTAGAGGGTGCAATACACAAATATGAAATGTCAAAGGAAACTGGTCCAGAGTAAAATTATGAATAAAACTCCAGAAAAAGATTTAAATGATATGGACCTCATGACTCTCACTGAAAGGGAGTTCAAAATAAAAATCATTAACATGCTCATGGAGGTACGGAAAGATATTCAAGAACTCAGGAATGAATTGCGGTCGGAGATCCAATCATCAAAGAGCACAATGGATGGTATTAAAAGCAGATTGGATACGTTGGAGGAGACAATAAATGAAGTAGAAACTAGAGAAGAGGAATACAAAGAAGCTGAGGCACAGAGAGAAAAAAGGATCTCTAAGAATGAAAGAATATTGAGAGAACTGTGTGACCAATCCAAGCAGAACAATATTCACATTATAGGGGTACCAGAAGAAGAAGAGAGAGAAAAGGGATAGAAAGTGTCTTTGAGGAGGTGATTGCTGAAAACTTCCCCAATCTGGGGAAGAGATAGTCCCTCAGGCCATGGAGGTGAGCAGATCTCCCAACACAAGGGACCAAGGAAGACAACATGAAGACATATAGTAATTAAAGTGGCAAAGATCAAGGATAAGGACAGACTATTAAAAGCAGCCAGAGAGAGAAATAAGATCACATACAAAGGAAAGCCCATCAGGCTATCATCACACTTCTCAGCAGAAACCTTACAGGCCAGAAGGGAGTGGCATGATGTATTTAATGCAATGAAGCAGAAGGGCCTTGAACCAAGAATACTTTATCTGCCAAGATTATCATTTAAATTTGAAGGAAGGATTAAACAATTCCTAGATAAGCAACAGCTGAGAAAATTTACCTCCACAAACCATCTCTACAGTGTATTTTGGAAGAACTGCTAGAGATGGAAGTGTTCCTATGGTTTAATACCTGTCACCAGAGGTAATAAAACCAGTGTAAAGAAAACAGAACAGCTAATTACTAAAAAAATGCAAAATTAAATTAAATGTCCACAAAGTCAATCAAGGGATAGACAAACAGTACAGAATATAATACCTAATACATAAAGAATGGAGGAGGAAGAAAAAGGAGGAGGGAAAACAAAAACAAAAACAAAAAAGAACCTTTAGAGTGCGTTTGTAATAGCATATTAAGTCAGTTGTTAGACTCTTAGATAATAGGGAAGTTAACCTTGAACCTTTGGTAACCACGAATCTGAAGCCTGCAATGCCAAAAAGTACATACCTATGCATAATCACCCTAAATTTAAATGGACTGAATGCACCAATCAAAAGACACAGAGTCACTGAATGGATAAAAAAACAAGACCCATCTATATGCTGCCTTCAATAGACTCACTTTAAACCCAAAGACATACACAGACTAAAAGTGAAGGGATGAAGAAAGACATTTCACGCAACTAATAGGGAGAAAAAAGCAGGAGTTGCAGTACTTATATCAGACAAAATAGACTTCAAAACAAAGAAACTCACAAGAGACAAAGAAGGATATTACATAATGATAAAAGGGTCAATCCAACAAGAAGATATAATCATTATAAATATCTATGCAACCAACGCAGGAGCACCTACATATGTGAAACAAATACTAACAGAATTAAAGGGGAAATAGAATGCAATGCACTCATTCTAGGATACTTCAACACACCACTCACTCTGAAGGATAGATCAACCAGACAGAAAATAAGTAAGGAGACAGAGGCACTAAACAACACATTAGAACAGATGGACCTAACAGACATCTACAGAACCCTATACCTAAAAGCAGCAGAATACACGTTATTCTCAAGTACACATGGAACATTTTCAAAAATAGATCATATACTAGGCAACAAAAAGAGCCTCGGTAAATTCAAAAAGATTGAAATTGTACCAACCAGCTTCTCAGACCACAAAGGAATGAAACTAGAAATAAATTAAGCAAAGAAAATGAAATATCCCACAAACACATGGAGGCTTAGTAACATGCTCCTAAATAATCAATGGATCAATGACCAAATAAAAAGACAGATCAAGTAACATATGGAGACAAATGACAACAATAATTCAACATCGCAAAATCTGTGGGATGCAGTGAAGGCCGTGCTGAGAACAAAACGCCTGGCCAGATGGCTTCACTGCTAAATTTTATCAAACACTTAGGGAAGACCTAATACCCATCTGCCTTAAAGTTTTCCAAGGAGTAGAAGAGGGAATACTTCCAAACTCACTCTATGAGGCCAGCATCACTCTAATACCAAAACCGGGCAAAGATACCACAAAAAAGAAAACTACAGAACAATATACCTAATGAACATAGATACAAAAATACTCAACAAAATATCAGCAAAACGAATTCAAAAGTACATCAAAAGGATCATCCATCATGATCAAGTAGGATTTATTCCAGGGATGCAAGGATGGTTCAACATTCGAAAATCCATCAACATCATCCACATCAACAAAAAGAAAGACAAAAACCACATGATCATCTCCATAGATACTGAAAAAGCATTTGACAAAATTCAACATCCATTCATGATAAAAACTCTCAACAAAATGGGTATAGAGGGCAATTAACTCAATATAATAAAGGCCATATATGACAAACTCACAGCCAACATTATACTTAACAGCGAGAAGCTGAAAGCTTTTCCTTTAAGATCGGGAACAAGACAAGTATGCCCACCCTCCCCACTTCTATTCAACATAATACTGGAGGTCCTAGCCACGGCAATCAGACAACACAAAGAAATAAAAGCATCCAGGTTGGCAGGGAAGAAGTTAAAGTGTCCCTGTTTGCAGATGACATGATATTGTACATAAAAAACTCTAAAGAATCTACTCCAAAACTACTAGATCTAATATCTGAATTCAACAAAGTTGTGGGATACAAAATTAATGCCCAGAAATCTATGGCATTCATATATACTAACAATTACCTAGCAGAGAGAAATCAGGAAAACAATTCCATTCAAAGTTGCATCAAAAAGAATAAAATACCTAGGAGTAAACCTAACCAAGGAAGTGAAAAACCTATACTCTGAAAACTACAAGACACTCATGAGAGAAATTAAAGATGATACGAATAAATGGAAAAACATCCCATGGCCATGGATAGGAAGAATTAATATTGCCAAAATGCTCATCCTGCCTAAAGCAATCTACAGATTCAATGCAATTCCTATCAAAATACCAAGAGCATTTTTCAAAGAACTAGAGAAAATCATTCTAAAATTCATATGGAACCACAAAAGACCCCAAATAGACAAAGCAATCCTAAGAAGGAAGAATAAAGCTGGGGGGATTATGCTCCCCAACTTCAAGCTTTACTACAAAGCCACAGTACTCAAGACACTTTGGTACTGGCACAAGATCAGACCTATAGACCAATGGAACAGATTAGAGAGCCCTGATATAAACGCAAGCATATATGGTCAATTAATATGTGATAAAGGAGCCATGGACATACAATGGGGAAATGACAGCCTCTTCAACAGCTGGTGTTTGCAAAACTGGAGAGCTACATGCAAGAGAAGAAACTGGATTATTATTTAACCCCATACACAGAAGTAAACTTGAAATGGATCAAGGACCTGAATGTAAGTCATGAAACCATAAAACTCTTAGAAGACAACATAGGCAAAAATCTCCTGAATATAAGCATGAACGACTTCTTCCTCAACACATCTCCTCAAGCGAGGGAAACAAAAGCCAAAATGAACTCATGGGACTACATCAAACTAAAAATTTTCTGTATTGCAAAGGTCACCATCAACAGAACAAAAGGCATCCTACAGTATGGGAGAATATATTTCTAAATGACATATCCGACAAGGCTTAACATCCAAAATTATAAGGAACTTACATGCCTTTACACCCGATTAAAAAATGGGCAGAGGATATGAAGAGACAGTTCTCCAAAGAAGAAATTCAGATGCCCAAGAGACACATGAAAAGATGCCCCACATCACTAATCATCAAGGAAACGCATATTAAAACCACAATGAGACATCACCTCATACCACTAAAGATGGCTACCAACCAAAAGACTAAGAACATGTGCTGGTGAGGATGCGGAGAAAGAGGAACCCTCCTACACTGCTGGTGGGAATGTAAGCTAGTTCAACCATTGTTTAAAGCAATATGGAGGTTCCTCAAAAAACTAAAAATAGAAATACCATTTGACTCTGGAATCGCACTCCTTGGAATTTACCCAAAGAATACAACTTCTTAGATTCAAAAAGACATATGCACCCCTATGTTTATTGCAGCACTTTTTACAATAGCCAATATATGGAAGCAACCTAAGTGTCCATCAGCAGATGAATGGATAAAGAAGAGGTGGTACAAAAACACAATGGAATACTATTCAGCCATAAGAAGGAAACAAATCCTGCCATTTGCAATAACATGGATGGAGCTGGAAGATATTATGCTCAGTGAAATGAGCTAGGCAGGGAAACATAAGTGCCAAATGATTTCCCTCATTGGTGGAGTATAACAACGAAGCCAAACTGAAGGAACAAAATAGTAGCACGCTCAGAGACTCCACGAAGGAACTCGTGGTTACCAAAGGAGAGGTGTATGCGAGGGTGGGTGGGGAGGGTGGGAGGAGGGGTTTGTGGGGTATTATGTTTAGTCCACATGGTGTGGGGAATCATCAGGAAAACAGTGTATCACAGAGAAGGCAAACAGTGTATCTGTGTCATCTTACTACACTGATGGACAGTGACTGAATTGGGGTATGAGTGGGGACTTGATAATATGGGTAGGTGTAGTGACCACAGTTTTTTCATGTGAAACCTTCATAAGAGTGTATATCAATAATACCTTAATAAAAAAATTATGCAAAGAAAACAAAAAAGCCTACAAACACATGGAGGCTTAACAACACGCTCCTTAATAATCAATGGTTCAAATAAAAACAGATATCAAGCAATATAAGGAGACAAATGCAAACAAGTCAGTAGCCCAAAACCTGTGATACAGTGGCGGCAGTTCTAAGAGGAGAGTATATAACAATACAGGGTTACCTCAAGAAACAAGAACAATAAAAAATGAACAGTCTAAACTCACAATTACTGAAATTAGAAAAAGAGCAACTGAGACCCAAAGTCAGTAGAAGGAGGGATATAATAAAGATCTGAGCAGAAATAATAAAATATAAAAGAATAAAACAAGAGAATCAATTAAACCAGGTGCTGGTTCTTTGAGAAAATAAACAAAATAGATCAACCCTTAGCCAGACTTATCAAGAAAATAAGAGCGTGTACACACAAAAACAATCAGAAATGAGAAAGGATAAATCATTATGAACAAGACAGAAATTCAAAAAATCATTAGAGAATACTATGAAAAATGATATGCTAACAAATTGGGTAACCTAGCAGAAATGGAAAACTTTCTAGAAAAATACAACTTTCCAAGGCTGACACAGAAAAACAGAAAATATGAAAAGAATCAGCAATGACATTGAATTGGTAATCAAAAAACTACCCAAGAACAAAATGCCCAAACCAGAGGGTTTCACTGCTGAATTTTATCAGACATTTAGAGAACACCTCATGTCCATCCTCATTAACGTTTTCAAAAAAGTAGAAGAGGGAATACTTCCAAACTCATTCTATGAGGCCAGCATCACCCTAATACCAAAACCAGGCAACGAAACCACAAAAAAAAGAAAATTACAGACCAATATCCCTGATGAACATACATGCAAAAATACTCAACAAAATATTAGCAAAATAACTTCAAAAATACATCAAAAGATCATCCATCATGATCAAGTGGTATTTATTTCAGGGATGCAAAGATGGTAAAATATTCAAAAATGCATCAAAATCATACACCACATCAACAAAAAGAAGGACAAAAACCACATGATCATCACAATATATGCTGAAAAAGCATTTGCCAAAATTCAATATGTGTTCATGATAAAAAATCTCAACAAAATGTGTACAGAGGGCAAGGAACTCAACATAGTGAAGGCCACATACACAAACCCACTGCTAACATCAAACTTCTAAATCAAACTTAACAGCAAAAAGCTGAAATATTTTCCTCTAATATGGGGAACGTGCCAACTCTCTCCACTTTTATTCAACATAGTACTGGAGGTCCTAGCCATGGTAATCAGACAGCACAAAGAAACGAATGGCTTCCAGATTGGTAAGGATGAAGTTAAACTGTCATTGTTTGCAGATGACATGGTATTGTACATAAAAAAACTCTAAGAAATCTACCCCCAAACTACTACAACTAATAACTGAATTCAGCATATTTGTAGCTACAAAAATATACAGAAATCTGTTGCATCCCTATATACTATTGATGAACTAGCAGAAAGAGAAATCAGGAAAACAATGCCATTTAGAGTTGTATCAGAAAGAATAAAACACCTAGGAATAAACCTCACCAAGAAGGTGAAAGAACTATACCCTGAAAACTACAAGACACTCATGAGAGAAATTAAGTAAGACATCAATAAATGGCAATACATCCCATGCTCATGGACAGGAAGAATTAATATTGGCAAAATGGCCATCCTGCCTAAAGCAACCTACAGATTCAATGCAATTCTATCAAAATACACACAGCATTCATCAATGAAGTAGAACAAATAGTTCTAAAATTCATATGGAACCAAAAAAGACCCTAAATAGCCAAAGCAATCCCGAGAAGGATGATCAAAGCTTGGGGGATTATGTTCTGCAACTTCAAGCTCTACTACATAGCCATAGTAATAAAAACAATTTGTACTGGCACAAAAACAGACTCATAGATAAATGGAATAGAATAGAGAGCCCAGGTATAAACCCACACATATATGGCCAATTAATATGTAACAAAGGAGCCATGGATATACAATGGGGAAATGACAGCTTCTTCAACAACTGCTGTTGGCAAAACTGGACAGATACATGCAAGAGAATGAAACTGGATGATTGTCCAACTCCACACACACAAAAGAAACTCGAAATGGATCAAAGAATTGAATGTTAGTCATGAAACCATAAAACTTGTAGAAAAAAACACAGGCAAAGATCTCTTGAATATAAATATAAGCATCTTTTTCCTGAACACATCTTCTCAGATAAGGGAAACAAAATAAAAAATGAACAAATGGTACTACATCAAACTAAAAAGCTACTGTACAGAAAAGGAGAAAATCAGTAAAACAAAAAGGCATCCTACAATATGGGAGAATGTATTAGTAAACGACTTAACCAATAAGGGGTTAACATCAAAAACATATTAAGAACTCACATACCTCAACACCCAAAAAACAAATAACCTGATTTTAAAAATGGGCAGAGACAGCAGGCTGGGAGTCTTGGGAAATTTCAGACGCCCTTGCCAGAGGCCAGGAAAAGCAGGCATGCTGAGGCTTCCCACAGAGATCAGCAGCCAGCCATTAGTTCGCCACCACATGGCCAGAGCCACAAAGGGTCTGGCGGAGCACCGCTGTTGCGGAACAGCAGAGGAGCGGCACCGCCCACACCATCCTCACAGAATCACCTCCCAGCTGGCGTGCAGCAAAGCGGGAAGAGCCCCAGAAGCAAATTAAGAAGGCACCAAGGGGACCAGAGCACACCCAATGAGACTGCAACCCCCCACAGTGATATGGCTAAGCTGAGGTGGCCCACACACAGGCAGCTTAGGGGGTTATCCCAGAGACTGCCTCCCAGTGTGCTGAAAAACAGCTCAGGCCCCTGAGAAGGGCATGGAGAACAACAAGCAGGAAGGGACTTTGTTCTCCCAGCTGACACACATGGCGAAAACCAGCGACCACTTCTATTGCCATGAAAAGACAGAGGAATATGGGCCAGACAAAGCTTACCAGACAACCGCAGAGAAGTGGCATGATGGGATAGACTTATACAATCTTCCTGAAAAAGAATTCAGAATAAAAGTCATAACCATGCTGATGGATCTACAGAGAAATATGCAAGAGCTAAGGGAGGAAGGGAGAAAGACAATGCAGATATCAGACAAGCGATTGATGGGCTTAGGAGCAGACTGGATGAAGTGCAAAAGACTTTTAATGGGATAGAAATCAGAGAACAGGAATACAGAGAAGTGCAGGCAGAGAGAGATAAAAGTATCTCTAGGAATTAAAGATTAAGAGAACTGTGTGACCAATCCAAACGGAACAATATTTGCATTATAGAAGTACCAGAAGAAGAAGAGAGAGAAAAGGGGATAGAAAGTGTCTTTGAAGAAATAACTGTTGAAAACTTCCCCAAGCTGGGGACAGAAATAGTTTCTCAGACCATGGAAGCCCACAGATCTCCCAACACAAGGGACCCAAGGAAGACAACACCAAGACACATAAAATTAAAACAGCAAAGATTAAAGATAAGGACAGAGTATTAAAGGCAGCTAGAGAGAGAAAAAAGATCACCTATAAAGGAAAACCTATCAGACTATCATCAGACTTCTCAACAGAAACCTTACAACCAGAAGAGAATGGCATGACATATTTAACGTAATGAAACAGAAGGGTCTTGAACCAAGAATACTGTATCCAGCATGATTATCATTTAAATTTTAGGGAGGGATTAAACAATTCCCAGACAATGAAAGCTAAGGGAGTTTGCCTCCCCTAAACCACCTCTACAGGATATCTTAAAGGGACTGCTGTAGATGGAAGCACTCCTAAGGCTAAAAAGATGTAACCACAGAAATTAAAATCATAGCAAAGAAAGCAGACCATCCAAATACTAACTAAAGGCAAAAAGTAAAATCAACTATCCACAAAAACAGTCAAAGGAAAAGTAAAAGAGTAGAGAATAAAACACCTAGCATATAAAGAATGGAGGAGGAAGAATAAGAAGGGGGAGAAATAAAGAATCATCAGACTGTGATTATAATAACTTAACAAGAAAGTTAAGTTAGACTGTTAGATAGTAAAGAAGCTACCCTGGAACCTTTGGTAACCATGAATCTAAAGCTAGCAATGGCAATAAACACATATCTATCAATAATCACCCTGAATGTAAATGGACTGAATGCACCAATCAAAAGACACAGAGTAATAGAATAGATAAAAGAACAAGACCCATCTATATATGCTGCTTACAAGAGACTCACCTCAAAACCAAAGAGATACACAGACTAAAGGTGAAGGGATGGCAAAACATATTTCATGCAAACAACAAGGAGAAAAAAGCCATTGTTGTAGAACTTGTATCAGACAAAAGAGACTTCAAAATGCAGAAAGTAGCAAGAGATAAAGAAGGACATTACATCATGATAAAGGGGGCAGTCCAACAAGAGGATATAACCATTATAAATATATATGCAAACAATATGGGAGTACCAGCATATGTGAAACAAACACTAACAGAATTAAAGGAGGAAATAGACAGCAATGCATTCATTTTAGGAGACTTCAATATACAACTCACTCCAAAGAACAGATCAACCAGACAGAAAACAAGTAAGGACACAGAGGAACTGAACAACACACTAGAACAGATGGACCTAACAGACATCTACAGAACTCTACACCCAAAAGCAGCAGAATAAACATTCTTCTCAAGTGCACATGGAACATTTTCCAGAATAGACCACATACTAGGCCACAAAAAGAATCTCAGGAAAGTCAAAAATACTGAAATTCTACCAACCAATTTCTCAGATCACAGAGGTATAAAGCTAGAAATAACTTGTATAAAGAAAACAAAAAGGCTCACAAATACATGGAGACTTAACAACATTCTCCTAATTAATCAATCAGTTAACAACCAAATCAAAACAGAAATCAAAGAATTTATGGAGACTAATGACAACAACAACACAAAGCCACAACTTCAGTGGGACGCAGCAAAGGCAGTTCTAAGAGGAAAGTATATTGCAATCCAGGCCTCTTTAAAGAAGGAAGAACATTCCCAAATTAATAGTCTAAAGACACAATTAAGGAAATAGGAGAAAGAAGAACAAATGAGGCCCAACGTCACCAGAAGGAGGGACATAATAAAGATCAGAGAAGAAATAAATAAAAATGAGAGGAATAAAACAATAGAAAAAAATCAATGAAACCAAGAGCTGGTTCTTTAAAAAAATAAACAAAATAGATAAACCCCTAGCCAGACTCATTAAGAGAAAAAGAGAATCTACACACATAAACACAATCAGAAATGAGAAAGGAAAAATCACAATGGACCCCACAGAAATACAAAGAATTATAAGAGAATATTATGAGAATCTATATGCTAACAAGCTGGAAAACCTAGAAGAAATGGACAACTTCTTAGAAAAATACAACCTTCTAAGACAGACCAAGCAAGAAATAGAAAAACTAAACAGCCAATCACCAGCAACGAAACTGAATCAGTAATCAAAAAACTACCCAAGAACAAAACTCCCGGACCAGATGGATTCACCTCTGAATTCTACCAGACATATAGAGAAGAAATAACACCCATTCTCCTTAAAGTTTTCCAGAAAATAGAAGAGGAGGGAATACTCCCAAACTCATTCTATGAAGCCAGCATCACTCTAATACCAAAACCGGACAAAGACCTCACCAAAAAAGAAAATTACAGACCAATATCCCTGATGAACGTAGATGCAAAAATACTCAACAAAATATTAGCGAACCGAACTCAAAAATACATCAAGAGGATCATACACCATGATCAAGTGGGATTCATCCCACGGATGCAAGGATGGTACAACATTCGAAAATCCATCAACATCATCCATCACATCAGCAAAAAGAAGAACAAAAACCACATGATCATCTCCATAGATGCTGAAAAAGCATTTGACAAAATTCAGCACCCATTCATGATTAAAACTCTCAACAAAATGGGTATGGAGGGCACGTACCTCAACATCATAAAGGCCATATATCACAAACCCACAGCTAACATCATACTTAACGGCGAGACGCTGAAAGCTTTTCATCTAAGATGGGGAACAAGACAGGTTATTCAACATAGTACTGGAGGTCCTAGCCACGGCAATCAGACAAAACAAAGAAATACAAGGCATCCAGATTGGTAAAGAAGAAGTCATATTGTCACTATTTGCAGATGACATGATACTGTACATAAAAAACCGTAAAGACTCCATTCCAAAACTACTAGAACTAATATCTGAATTCAGCAAAGTTGCAGGATACAAAATTAACACACAGAAATCTGCTTTCCTATACACTAACGATGAACTAACAGAAAGAGAAATCAGAAAAACAATTCCATTCACAATTGCATCAAAAAGAATAAAATACCTAGGAATAAACCTAACAAAGGAAGTGAAAGACCTATGCCCTGAAAACTACAAGACACTCCTAAGAGAAATTAAAGAGGACACTAACAAATGGAAATTCATCCCATGCTCTTGGCTAGGAAGAATAAATATTGTCAAAATCGCTATACTACCTAAAGCAATCTACAGATTCAATGCAATCCCTATCAAATATTAATAGCATTCTTCAATAAACTGGAACAAATACTTCTAAAATTCATATGGAACCACAAAGGACCGTGAATACCAAAGCAATCCTGAGAAGGAGGAATAAAACAGGGGTAATTATGCTCCCTGACTTCAAAGTCTACTACAAAGCCACAGTAATCAAGACAATTTGGTATTGGCACAAAAACACACCACAGACCAGTGGAACAGAATAGAGAATCCAAACATTAACCCAAACATATACAGTCAATTAATATATGATAAAGGAGCCTTAGATATACAATGGGGAGATGACAGCCTCTTCAGCAGCTGGTGTTGGAAAAACTGAACAGCTACATGTAAGAGAATGAAACTGGACTACTGTCTAACCCCATACACAAAGGTGAACTGAAGGTGGATCAAAGACCTGAATGTAAGTCATGAAACCATAAAACTAGTGACTCTATGGCATCTCAGTACGCTGATGGACAGTGACTGTAATGGGGTTGAGGGGGGACCTGATGAAGGGGGTAGTGTAATCACCATAATATTACTCATTTAATTATAGATTAATGATATCAAAATAAACTTTAAAAAAACTCTTAGAAAAAACATAGGCAAAAAATCTCTTGGACATAAACATGAGCGACTTCTTCATAAATATATCTCCCTGGGAAAAGGGAACAAAAGCAAAAACAAACAAGTGGGACTATATGAAGCTGAAAAGCTTCTGTATAGCAACGGACACCATCAGTAGAACAAAAAGACATTCTACAGTATTGGAGGATATATTTATAAATGACGTATCTGATAAAGGGTTGACATCCAAAATATATAAAGAACTCACGCACTTCAACAAAGCAAATAATCCAATTAAGAAATGGGCAGAGGACATGAATAGACACTTCTCTAAAGAAGAAATTCAGAAGGCCAACAGGCACATGAAAAGATGCTCCACATCACTAATCATCAGAGAAATGCAAATTAAAACCACAATGAGATGCCACCTCACACCAGTAAGGATGGCCAACAACCAAAACACAAACACCAACAAATGTTGGTGAGGGTGTGGAGAAAGGGGAACCCTCCTACACTGTTGGTGGGAATGCAAATTAGTTCCACTGTTGTGGAAAGCTGTGTGGAGGTTCCTCAAAAAACTCAAAATAGAAATACTATTTGACCCAGGAATCCCACTCCTAGGAATTTACCCTAAGAATGCAGCAGCCCAATTTCAAAAAGACAGATGCACCCCTCTGTTTATCGCAGCACTATTTACAATAGCCAAGAAATGGAAGCAACGTAAGTGTCCAACTGTAGATGAATGGATAAAGAAGATGTGGTAGATATATACACAATGGAATATTATTCAGCCAGAAAAAGAAAACAAATTACCATTTGCAACAACATGGATGGAGCTAGAGTGTATTATGCTCAGTGAAATAAGCCAAGCAGAAAAAGACTAGTATCAAATGATTTCACTTATATGTGTAACATAAGAGCAAAGAAAAAAAAAACTGAAAGAACAAAACAGCAGTAGACTCACACCCAAGAATGGACTAATAGTTACCAAAAGGAAAGGGACTGGGGAGGATGGGTGGGAATGGAGGGACAAGGGCGAAAAAGGGGCATTATGATTAGCAGATATAATGTTGTGGGGGCGAAGTGCGGGCTGTACAACTCAGAGAAGACAAGTAGTGATTGTATAGCATCTCACTCCGCTGATGGACAGTGACTGTAATGGGGTTGGTAGTGGGGACCTGATCAAGTGGGGAGTTTTAATAACCATAATGTTGCACATGCAATTGTAGATTAATGATACCAAAAAAAAAAAAAAGGCATGGCCACAAAAAGAAAAAAAAAAGTTGGCCGAGGACCTGAACCTACACTTCTCCCAAGAAGAAACCTGAATGGCCAATAAGTAAGTGAAAAGATGCTCCACATCGCTAATCATCAAGGAAATGCAACTTAAAACCACAATGAGATATCTCACACCAGTTATGATGGCCAACATCCAACAGACAAGAAACAATAAATGCTGGTGAGGATTCAGAGAAAGGGGAACCCTCCTACACTGTTGGTGGGAATGCACATTAGTTCAACCTTTGTGAATATGGAGTATCCTTAAAAAACTAAAAATAGAAATATCATTTGACTCAGTTATTCCACTCATAGGAATTTACCCAAAGAAAACAAGATATCTGATTCAAAAAGACATATGCACCCCTATGTTTATCACAGCATTATTTACAATAGCCAAGATATGGAAGCAACCTGAGTGTCTATCAATAGATTAATGGATAAGGAAGAGGTGGTACATACATTCAATGGAATATTACTTAGTCATGAAAAGTAAACAAATCCTACCATTTGCAACAACTTGAATGGAGCTAGAGGGTATTATGCTCAGTGAAATAAGCCAGGTGGAGAAAGACAAGTACCAAATGATTTCACTATCTTGGGAGTATAACAACAAAGCAAAACTGAAGGAACAAAACAGCAGCAGACTCACGGACTCCAAGAAAGGGCCAGCAGTTAACAACGGGAAAGGGTTGGAGAGGTTGTGTTGGGAGGGGAGGAGGGAGAAGTGGATTAATGGGCACTATAATTAGCAATGACAATATAGGTAGGTCATGGGGAATGTGGTACAGCATGGAGAAGACAAGTAATGACTGTATAGCATCTTACTATGCTGATGGACAGTGACTGCAATAGGGTGGGGGCAGGAGTTGATAACATGGGTGAATGTTGAAGCCACGATGTTGTTCATGTGAAAACTTCATAAAATTGTGTATCAATGATACTTTAATTAAAAAAAAAAGACGTTGTCCCACCGGCCAGATATCCAAGTGAAAAAAAATAGTAGATACACAGTTTTGCACAGGCATTTTACCTCAAATCATCATAAGCATAATTGCATATTGCTCTAATATCTGCAATCTTAATGGAAGACTTTTTGAATGTTAGTAAATAAGTCTTCATGTGATTACCTAAACTATGTCAGACACTTTATATAGTTAGTGCACAGGCCATGGATTTAGACTACCTGGGTTCAAATTCAAGTTCTCTGTGCAGTTAGGCGAATTACTTTGAATTCTTTAATTTTCAATGACCTCATTTATAAAATGTGTCTAACAGTTATCATAGACTGGCTGTGAATATAAAATTAGCTCATTCATGTGAAGTACTTTAATGTATGGAAGAGAGTATGTGCAAATTTGTATTTTATGTACATATGTTTTGTAACTACACACATTGACTCACATGGTGGTAAATAACTTAAGTTCTCAGGAAAATGATCAGATTATTGAAACATTTTTTCCATGTTTTATAAACTGGAGTTCTTGGAATTCAAGCTTATATATGACTCCACAGCCAAACTCAGCATTATATATCTACACATACAACTGTGTATTTAATCCATAGTTAACACAGCTTAAATTTTATTCCTTTCTTATTAAAATTAAAAAGCCACAAGCTATGAGTTAGGGAAACATTATGGGATATATTTAAGTTAGTGACACCTGACTTTTTAAATATAACTGAGCACTGTACCTTGCTTTTGGAACAATAGAAGGGTCTCATTTGACCTGGAGGGTGCTTGCTTTATTATTTATTTTTCTGAACTTTTGAGAACAAAGGTTAAATAGTTGTGATTATTTCAAAGGATGGATTTATGGTTCATAAATAGATATGATGCTGGCTTAGAAACTAAAAAAAGCTTCAGGGTATGAATTTAAGTACTGAAGTTGTGTACCTATAATATACTTCTCATAACAGACAGGCAGCCAGCATGAAACCCCGCTGGGTGGTAGTCAAGTACACGGCCTCCAGCACACTGCATCATTATGCTCATAATATAAAAACATACACCCTTGCTGACATTATAATCTTTCTGCAGTCTCCAGCATTTGACTAAACTGCTCATTTTCAAAGTGCTACCAGTTGAAAACGTATGATCTAATGGCATTTAATTTCCAGACAATGATATAAGGTGTGTTTCTAATGAAATTAACAGAGGCCTAGCTTCTTACATTGAAAGAAAACATAGTGGTAAACTAGTCCAAATCCTCATTTTACAAGGTGAGAAAATTATGGAACTGAAAGGGAAGCATACTCCCTAAAATCATACACATATGCCCTCCTTGGTCAGAGACTTTGGCATGGGTCACTTTGCTCAAACGATTTTAACTCTGCCTGGCGGCATCACTAGGGATACAAGAAAGGTAAATATGCTAAATTATATTTATACTAAAAACATCCAGGAATTTATTCTTACTCAGCATAGTGGAAATTGTGAAAAGTGCTTTTTAAGAGAATGGTAACTGAGTCTACATGCTTACAATTAGTCAAAAGCCTAGGCTGGAACCTCAAGTCACTTACCTTGTGAGATCCTTGAGGGAAGAGACTACTTGATTCATTATCTTTCTTCTGAGTGTTTTATATTACTATGAATCCTCGGCCTATGGCAAGTATGCCAAAAATGCTTGCTGAATGAAATTGCCTAAATTTGAACCATCAGGGTACCTACCAGCTGTCCTATTAAGGATTTTGTCATATTTCCTGACAGCTGTGCAGGTTTCCTGACCATTGTGCAGATGCCTGGCCTATCTACTGAAATTATTTCTGAGCCAACGGAAAATGAAGTAGGCTCAAAATCATTAGAAAAAAAGTCGGCTAACACAAATAAATTGGTATATACAGCATACTGATAATTCTGCTCTTGGGTTCAGTAAGTAAAAGTTCCACCAAATCAAATTATATATTCCCCACATATCAATATGTATCGCAGCTAGAATAGGGAACCAAACACTATCATACACTGTACTAATTACTCAGGAATAACACCTGAAACACCTGTTGTATCTGATTTTCTGAAGGGGAATGCATAGCATTTCCTGACAAAGGATTCCAAACCTCTGTATCTCAGGAGAGTGCATAGCAACCAAGGTAAATACTTGACTAAATTTCAGTGAGTTCAGTAAGGAAATTTTCCATGATCCTTGGAAGATCAGTTTTATATTAAATTATAGGAAACTTCATAATTAAGAAGACTGACAGGTTTTTTTTTCATGGAAACTGCATTTATTGCACTCTTTGTTAAATATACTATGAAGTATATTTCTGTTGCACAATTTATACTAATTGATAAATAGAAGGATGATGGCAATATAAGTCAGAAGCCAGAGTGGTCCACCTTTGATATTACCAAGAATCCATATGAATGTTAGGCATGTTGACACAGATGAGTACTGAATGGAGAAATACAGTCCTGTACACAATGAAAATTCACCTCACTGTTTTCAACTCTGCTTCGGCCTGTTCTGTTGTCCTTGTACTTGGGGACTTTTTCTTGCCTTCATTAACAGCTGCCTCAAATCTATGTTACACTCCCTCTACCAAGCTAATTTTAGATTTTATTTTTAAAGTAAAGTTCATTCTTTACTGTGGTCTCTTCTATATACTAGGAATTTAATATTACTTTTTAAATGTTTTAGAAGCAAAACTGAACACCAGACCCTTACAAATCCATACAATTTTGTTTTCTGTTAGTGCTTTGATTACAAACTTACCTTCATATTGAGTGGCCTACCCAACTACCATTCTCCTATTAGCTCTGTTACTTTTAGTTTATGATTTTGCAGAATGCAAGGTTTTGTAGGAATTCATTTATTCTGTTATCACCCAAACTGGGCCATAATTGGGAAACTAAGATAATTAAGATGTAGCCATGGTTTTAAAGGAGTTCAGATTCACAAAACACTTGGACACTCAACTACAGATATAAACAGGGTATAATTAAAATACAATGAAGGGAACATTTAATCCAACCTTAGAGATGAGACTTGCCAAAAAGTTGTCAGGAAGTGTTGCCACCTGGTTGAGTCAGGATGCAGGTGAGAAATGGATTGGAGAGCAGGACAGGCCACCCCAAGCATGCTCACAGCCACTCAGTAACTAAAACAGCATGGCTTTGCAGAGGAGGGTTTTTCAGATTCTGAGGATGTCTAACCCAGTGCTAAAAACACAGCTATGGGTTCATCATATATTTTTGGTCTGTGTTTTTTTGTAGATTATGCAAAGATTACATTGTCACGATTGAATGAATGGCATTGAAGAGCTGGTGGTAGCAAGAAGAAAAAGCAAGACAGGAACACCTAATGGAGAAAAAATTAGTACAAGAGAAAATATACCCTATTGTCAAAAAATGCTTTCACAAAAAGTGGATTTTACAATAAAGTGTTCAGATTTTTATTTTGGCGACATCTACTTTACCAAAAAGAAGGGGGGGGAAATGGTAGAAACCAAAACTAATCCAAGAGTTCACTGCCTAAGGACTATAATTCACAAAAGAAATATTGGCATAAAATTTGGAGCCAGCAGAGTGTACAGTGCTCTCCTGCCATACAGGTTTTCAAACATTACACTGAGAACTAACAGACTGATATTTGCATTTTATCCTGAGAATAAAAAAATAGTGGATAAATCTTCAGTGAACATATTTAGAATTTCATTACAAAGAAAGGCCAAAACATGAAATCAATTTCTAAAATCAGAGGTGCAAATACTCACAGTAAAGACCTGTGATCACAAGGTGTATGTTCAAACACTGGAGTCAGTCCCAGGTACGACTGGGCTTACAGAGGTGCTATGCACGGAAATACTGTTTGCTTCCTATTGCTGTAAAGGAAGGATGCATTTCCTCTGGGCTTTTAGTGTTCTTATAATTCTGTAATTAGGGATTAGTTAAGAAATGTCAGGTAACTGCTGTGTAGTTTCTGAAAGTACAATATAAACTCAAAGAAGCACATAAAATACAGGGCTTTGTGGATGCCTGGTGATTTTGATCCTCTGTGGTTATTCAGATAAAATAAATAGTTTTCAGTGCACTGCTGTATGAAGTTTCAAGAACAGAGGAACTATAAGCAATTGTTTACAAGATATGGGATTGGATAGGTGGACCAAAAGGAAAACATGGCCTTGCTAAATAAACAGTGGTTTTGTGTAAATTTTACTTGGTGGGGGGAAAATCAACTTTCAAAAGTGCCTCAAACTTCCTTAAAAGGTGAAAATGGAGAAGAAACAATAAAAGAAGGAAAAAGTAAAATATTATTTGAATTAATACTACATCGTTTTAATCTGTTTATTTTTCAAAATATAATCTAGGTTATATTTTAAAAAGTTAACTCATTTTTAGATTTCATAATTGGAAAATATTTTAATATTTAAGTTTGCATATGTACTGTTTAAACTGTGATTCTTGATTCAACCAGTTCTGCAACATTTATTAAATGCTTATTGTATACAAAAGCATGGACTACAGCATGACGCCTGCATTCAAGAAGCCAAGATACTCTTTGTCACAGATAAATATACAAGAAGACAGAATGTGAAAATGGTAAATAAATGAAATGAGCTGTGGGAAAACAGAAGAGTCCCTGATGCTCAGGGAAATAAAGAACACCTTTTAGAAGAAATGCATTTGAACTGGGCCTCAAAGTTTAGGGCAGAAGTTTCACAGTGACACAGGGGAATGCAGAGAAGCATACTATGGAGAAGGAGGTTGGAAGGCAGGAAATGATTATTATTCAAGGCCTACTTGTGCTTCCTGAGGCTTGGAGCAGGTTTGGAAAAGACCTGGATTTACAAATAGACTTGATTTGACAAAGATTACAGAGAAATTGGGATAACATTGAGAGATGCAGACTATACTTGATGGCAATATATGTCTATCAAATGCTGCTAATTAGTGGGTGAGTGGGTCAGAGTTTTTATTTAGGAAAGTGCCATTAGTGTAACACGTGGAGTCTGGTTGAGTCAGATAATAAAGCTTCCTTAACTGAGCAGAGTTGTAGGAAAAGGCAATCAGAATATAAATTACCAGCATCTCAAAACTGGCTGAATTATACCAAATTTATTCTGGTGAAAAGATAATTGCCAACAACAGTTCTTAATGAATGTTGTACTAATAATTTTATTGGGAACCCTATGGAATCATTGCTCTTCAACAGTTTTTGACTTATAAAAATGACAATTCCATCAGGTTCAATTGAATCTAACCCATAATGACTTTGGTGCTATAAAATTAATTCATTTATCAAAGTGTCTCATGTATGTCTCCAACAGAATACAACTAGCTTATTTTAGGGGAAACATACCTTTGAGTATAATGGAGAAAGAAAGGAAAAGCAATAGGGAAAAATAAAAGAGAGTGATGTCTGGTATCAGCGACATGGTGGACTGAGATAACAGACCTCTTTTTATTCCTCAGCCTTCCATTACTGAAACTAAAATGCTGAGTAAAATGTAATCATTTGAGAACATTGTACTTATAGAGAAGGAAAGGAAACTCCTCAGTGCCAGAAATAAAGGAGAACTTGGATAAAGTGCAGCGTGCCCTATAGGTTATAGGCTGGTGTTTTCACACCAGCGACACGGCTTGGGGCCTTGCAGGGTAGCAACTGGGAAATGAAGCCGCTGCAGGAAGAGTGGAACCGGGTGCCCCTCAGTGAGCAGCGCTTACTGAGCCTGCAGAGCTCTATCCACCTGCCAGGGAGACCACATGAAGTTTGCCTATACTTTTAGATGAAATTAATTTTAGATTAAATTAATACATTTTATATATTAATCTAATAAAATATAATTTAATATAGTAAAAATCTAATAAAATAAAGGCAAACCTTGTGCTTCATTAAAGTGCAACAACATTCAAATTTACAAACCAAGAAATTAACAGAAAACAGGTTTGGTGGGCCAGGAGAGGCAAAAATGTCATAGAAATCATAAATCATGAAGGTGGCAAAATATGATGACAGCAAAATTTATACTGTGTTCATGCTGGCAGTGTAAATATATTACTTTTGCATTTTTAACAATGCCATGAGTCTTATTATTATATTTTTTACAAATGAAATGGAAGCATAGCAAGGTTAAGGTATTATGCATAAAGTTCAAACCTGCAAGCAGACTGGTTCAAACCTGAAGTCTAGGTCACCATTCATGCCCATAACAACTTCACTAAGAGGTTTCTTTAATGTACATAAGACAGTATTAAAATTTATAACTAAAACAAAAAAAATACAATTTTCTGTAAGTGACAACCCATCTTAAACTAGGTAGAAGTACAAGTCGTAAATGGGAAGATACTATACACACATACAATTGACAAAAATCAGTAGACACAACATGTGTCTCAGTTTGAAAAAAGGGTGGGAGAGACCTCAATGAAAAAAAATGGACCAAGTTACAAACACTTAATTCAGGGAAAATGGAATTTCCATGAATGGTAGTATATTAATTGAAACTCAATATCACTAGTACATAAGGAAATGCAGATTTAAAAATCATAATGCTTTATTATAAAACACATCAGAGCAGCAAAAGAAAATGGGTGAAAATATCAAGTTTCTGAGAGGATAGATAGAAATGTCTGCTAGTGGAGGTACAACTTGTAAAATAATCTGCAACCCAGCACTTTGGCTACTACTTAAATACTTAGGAAGACAGCTTCCCAACCAGTATGTTTTAAATAGATTACAGACCTGTTGAGATAATGATCTCCTTGGCCTGAGGGTGGCCAAGAGGCTCCTGTGGAGATGGATGGAAGGAATAAGGAAACTCTGCTCTGGTGAGACAATAAAATGAAGCAGTTAATATGAATGAACATAACTATTCAACAACATTGATAAATCTCAAAAATCTAACTTTGAATGGTAAAGTTTTTAGACAGCAAAAACTATGATCATTAAAAAACACAAAAAATATTCCTGCTTGGTTGACATATTTAATAAAAATATAAAATCTATATGTGAAGAATGAATACTAACTTCAGATTATCATGTATTACTTTTTCCCCAAGGAGGAATGGGAAAGATAATGGAGGGCAGCTCTCTCTATCTGATTTCATTTCTTAAAAAAACATATGTGAAATAAATAAGGCAAAATGTTATCATTTGTTGAATCTGGGTCATGAGTAAATGAGTGTCTATAATATGGTTCTATATAGGCATGCTTTTCAAATATTTTATGATTTAAAAGACTTTTTAAGTAAAAATGTTAGGGTGAATGAACACCAACAATATCATTATTGAAGTAGTCAGCTCTAACTTCATTCTCACTGTAGTTTTTCATTCAGCATCGTATGTAATGGATTTAAAAGACAACAGACTCAGATGAAATCTAGGAAATAAGCAAATCATCTTTAGATGAAAAAAATTGTGATTATCATTTCTATTTACTGTTCATAACCCTTACTAAATAGAGACCACAATAGAATATATGAATTTCATAAGATACCAGCAGAAGAATTGAATCAAAACTGTTTCAGTTAGCATGGTCATACATCACTACCCTCTTGTTACATAATGCTAACTCATATGAATTTCATTACATTTCATCCCAAATATAACAGGTATAAATTGGCAATTACAAATCAGGTGCCATTATAACTTTATTTTTCTTAACTTAATTTCTTTTATAAGTCTCTGTATCAAGGTTGAATAAAAAATATAATAGTGCTTTAAGGTATTTTAATCTTTTAGTCTATTAGAGATTTAAAAAATCAGTAAAATTAGTAAAAAAAAGTCATATTAAGTGAATGTTTAAATCTCTCTGAACTTTTACCACTCCTGAAGGGTTTTCATATCTCTTTAGTCGTACTTCTATTCCTAAATTTTCCAAACTCACTTGGGTCCCTTGTCAAGGTTGCACAGGTGCTGGTGTTAACTTGTACTAGTTCTCAAAGCTAAGTTCTTATTTGCAGAGTTCTTTTGGGCCAGCAGTCTCTGATTCAAGCTTGTGGCTATTAAATGAAAGCACTCTAGTTGGACCCCTAGCAGTTCCTGCCAGGAGTTCCTACAGAAGTGCCATCCCCCATGCTTCCAATGAGCCTGACTGGAAGCCTTCTGTGGGTCTGGCAAAGTGCCCCAAGCTCCCACTAACTTTTTCAGCCTATTCTTGATTCCAATGAAACAGATTTCACTTCAAATTAATCTCCATAGAAAACTATGGTAGTGTTATCTTCTCCCATGTAGATATGGCCCTTCACCATGTTTTTAAGATTCTTCCTTTACACTGCCCAAATGCTAGGCGTTGGGCTTTTCTGAGGTTTTGGCTACCTGGAAAAATTCAGAAAGGCAACTGGTGATGTTTCCCCAACAACTCTGGCTGGGTTATCTGGTCTACCACTCCCGCCCTTGCGGGTAAGGGACCACCTACACAAATGGTCCTCTTGGCCACGGTTTCCAGCTTTTGCCGAAATCTCTACAACACAAAGGCTCGTTTTCATATTCATTTCAAAGGCAAAAATAGTGCTTCCCCTCATGGCATGGGTCAGGAAAACTTACTGCTAGAAAAGGGCCATTTTCAACTTAGCATTTTGTAATAAATGTTTTTGTTCTCAGCAATCATTGTGTGAAAGGACTTGGGAGAGGAGATGGGAGGGAAAGAGTTTCCATATTGTCTGACTTCATATTAAGAGCTACCAGCAGAAGCACAATCTATTAAACTGAAGGATTTAAAAAAGGAAAAACCCTTAGATTAGTACATTTTAAAATTACAGTAAAGGTGTGTCAGTGGGGTAAAAGTATTATTCTTATATGGATTTTTCAAGTTTCTCAAGAAAAAAAGAAGTGAGTGGAAGGTAGGACTCAAAGTATAGAAATAAAATGTAAAATGATTTTTGTCAATCTCTGTGTTCTCCATCATATAATGGAATGGAATCTGACTGATACATTAACAGTATAGACATACAGTTAGGTGTAAAATTCATATGGCATATGATTCTGTGGCAAATGTAATTTAAGCAATTGTTACTTTTTTTTAGCTAAACCTGAAATCAGATTTGACTACTTAAAAATTCCCACATCTATGAATCAAATATTAAATATGATTTTTTAAATCTTTTTTAAAAGTTTACTTACTATGTAAAGCAAAATATCTTGTCTTTTAAGAAAGATTTAATGAAAATTATCACTTAATTGGTATAAATATGAGAAGGAATAATAGCGAATTGGTCTTCTTCAGTTACCATCAACTTAAACTCTTAATATATTATCTACATATAATTATAATACATTAGATAAATATTTAACATTTATATCATGATTTGTTACAATATTAGTAGTCTGTGTGCAAGCATTTTCAAGACTTAATTACAGGTCAAATGAGAAGAAAGTGACCAAAATGTGAATATCTCTATTAAAATTTCTTACTGCAGAACAAAACTTGTTTTCATCACTAATGCAACTCAAAATTAACAAGATAACAAAGAAAAATACAAATCTCAGCTTTTTAGCTAACATTTAGAAATGAATACCACCAAAAATTGTAAAAATAAAAATGTTTTTCTCATGGTTTGATTTTTTTCCCCCGGGATTGTTATTCCTTTGCATTTGAGTGATTAAATTCAATATTCCCCCTAAATAATCTAAGTGCAGATTTTACATCTGGCTACTTATTTAATATCTCAGCTCTGGTGCAATCAGAGTAACAATCACTGAGACTATGTCAGAATCAGATACAAATTTTTAAAAGGCTATGTTTCAATGCAATATGAGATATAATTTCTAACTAGATACTCCCACTTTCCTAATGAAACATAAATTTCTATATACTTAAGTCACTTAAAATGTAGCATATGCCTTATCTTTTGATTGTCGCAATTTTAGTATCAAGATCTTTCTATTTTAAAACTTCCATGTATTCTTAAAACAAAGATTAATTGTGACCTGTTCACCTTTTTAAAGGATGCATTCAGGATCTTCAAAGATAATCTGCTTTTCTGGGGTTTCTTTTGAAATTCAATATACTAAAAGCTAGGTAAAATGAATATACACACACACACTACTAGAACTTTTCCAACTGTATCCTTTGAAACTCAAGTTCCAGTGTCAGCAAAATCTCCAAATCTTCAAAATCTTCTGTGAATATTTCCTTAACCTTTTAGAACAAATTGAAATTCAGTGCTCCACTAAATTTTTCCTGTAGCTGTCACAAGAGGTAGCTGCATTCTTCCCACACCAAGGAATAACATCAGCCTGGGAGGTATTCAATACTTCGTTTTTCTTTATTACACTCCAGGCCATCTTTTTTATTTGTGATTTTTGATTTTTGATTTATGATTTATGATTGTATATAATATGTATATATTATATACAAAATAAAACAAAACAAAAAAACAGTTTATAAACTTGCCCCATGAGATAGTTTCGGAATTCACAGAACTGTTCTCTTGATTCCCAGAGAGTTTAGCTTTTGACTCACCTCATTCTTCTGTATTTATCATATTTCTTGGTTATTTCAAATATAACCAGACATGATCCAGTTCTCTCAGTTCTTTGATTCATTCAATGATCCTAAACTCCTCACTCAACAAGACACTCACATGACAAATACTAATATGTGTCAGTACTAATAATTACACTTCCAGCATACCCTCATTTTTAACTGTCCAACTCCCGGATTACCAACTGCCATTTTCCATTCTGAGTGTGCGGATACTAACAATGCTTCCACCTAACTGGCACCTGAAGAATTGTTGATCCCATGAGCTTTTCCTTACCATTCACACCTTTCCCTATCCAGTTAGATCCATGGTCCATACTGAGCCTTATGATCACCTCCTTTCACACCACTCATCCCTTACTCTTCTGTCTCTTTTTAGTGCTCCACAAAAACACAGGCCCAACTAAATCAACACTGTACCCTTCAAACTTTATTCCTTCAATTGAGTATGATAGAAGAAAAACTCACAACTTATTTGACTGGTCTCACTGAAATTACTCCTAACTTTAGGTGGGTCCTTAGGCCTATCAATCTTACTGCTTTCCTGGAGTCTAATCACTTTCTCATGCTGGGCAGTTGGATGGCTCCTAAACTGAAATTTCTTATCTCATCTCAGATTTTGATGAAGTTTTTCACCCTCTATATTCTCAGCTGATGAGTTCCAAATTCTTATAGAAAATAAACACAATGTAAAAATATCCACATGATTACACCAACATTTTCCTTGACCTAATTGCATCTACATTTGTCCTGGGCCTTCCAGCCCCAGTTACTGTAGATGGACTCTTCTTGTGTCGAAAGCCACAGTAGAATGGAGCTTATATCTTCTCATCTACTCATGGTTATTATTCCACAAATTCTCCTTCTTTTACATTATGTGTTCCTTTACTCACTGATCACATTCAAAAGGAAACAAATAGGGAAAGGGAAATGTATTAAATAGTGGAGGCAATATAATGTATGTGTTTAAAACCTCATATAAGTCCACGAACTGGTGGATGTTTTACATGACAAAGACTATCAAGAAAACAGAAGTCACATTATGAGGTAAATTTTTGTTGGTCAGCCAATTTTTACCTCACTCCATTTATTTTTCCTCCTGTATCTCCTCCTAAACATGATGTAGAGTACAGGGATTATCTACTACAACTGAGCTATGCATGTAGTTTAGTTTTTGTTTTAATATATAATAACTTACATTTAAAGATATTTTTCATTCCTCAGAAACTATAGGTATTTCTCCATTAACTGTCTATCCATTTCTAAATATTATGCCAAAAATTAAAAATTATTGTATCTGTGCTTTAATCAACATATGTAAAGTATAATTTATACCTCATTCTTCTTAGTGTAACATAATACATGATTAACTACAACAGAAAATTGATAGAAAATATATTTTGAACTGGAGATAAAGCACTAAACTTACATTTTTTCAATAAAATACATAATATTTTATGCTTAAGGATTGCATTTTGGGAACAGTACTGGAAATCTGAATTAGGACAACATATTTGATAACTGTGATTAGTGAATGGTAAATTCCTGGAGTGTTTAAGTATACTTATGTGGAAGAATGCCCTTGTTCTTAGGAGAACTAACTCTGAAATAGTTCAGGAAAAAAGGAGAGATCTGAATCCATTATAAGATGGTAGCAAAACATGAATTGTATTATTTTTAAAGATTTCATAAAAACAGAAAAAAATTTAAATATAAATTGGAATAAAAAAATAAAGAACTAAAACATTTATAGGATTTGGTTTTAGTTCATTTCTTTAATAAAAATATTTTATATATATTCAAAGTAAGGCCATACCAGGTTTATTCAAGTAATTTCTTTGTGTGTGTGTGTGTTCAAGAAACTCTATATTATTAATCTCTTGCCATTTAGGTAACAATATTTTCTTTACTCTTATACCTATAATTATTTAATGACAGTATTAGATTTTCTTTTTTCTTAAGGCTTATCTTTTCCTATTGTTTTTTATTTTGGTATCATTAAGATACAATCACATGAGCAACATTGTGGTTACTAGATTCGCCCCATTATCAAGTCCCCACCACATACCCGATTACAGTCACTGTCCATCAGCGTAGAAAGACGCTATAGAGTCACTACCTGTCTTTGTGCTATACTGCCTTACCGATGCCCCCACCCCACGTTATGCATGCTAATTGTAATGCCCCTTATTCCCCTTCTCCCTCCCTTCCCACTCACCCTCCCTAGTCCCTTTCCCTTTAGCAACTGTTAGTCTATTCTTGGGTACTGTGAGATTGCTGTTGTTTTGTTCCTTCAGTTTTTGCTTTGTTTTTATGCTCCACAGATGAGTGAAATCATTTGGTGCTTGTCTTTCTCCACCTTGCTTATTTCACTGAGCATAATACCTTCTAGCTCCATCCACGTTGTTGCAAACGTAGGATTTCTTTTCTTATGGCTGAATAATATTCTATTGTGTATACATACCACATCTTTACCCATTAATCTACTGATGGACACTTAGGTTGCTTCCATTTCTTGGCTATTGTAAATAGTGCTGCAATAAACATAGTGGTGCATATGTCTTTTTGAACCGGGCTCCTGCATTATTAGGGTAAATTCCAAGGAATGGAATTCCTGGATCAAATGGTATTTCTATTTTTAGTTTTTTGAGGAACCTCCATACTGCTTTCTATAATGGTTGAAATAGTTAACATTCCCACAGGCAGTGGAGGAGGGCTCCCCTTTCTCCGCATCCTAGCCAGCATTTGTGGTTCCTATTCTTTTCTGTGTTGGCCATCCTAACTGTTGTGAGGTGATATCTCATTGTGGTTTTAATTTGCATTTATTTCCCTGATAATGTGCAATGTGTAGCATCTTTTCATGTGCCTGTTGGCCATCTGAATTTCTTCTTTGGAGAGTGTCTGTTCATATCCTCTGCCCATTTTTTATTCGGGTTATTTGCTTTTTGGGTGTTGAGGCATGTGGGTTCTTTGTATATTTTGGATGTTAACCCATTGTCGGATATTCCATTTACAAATATATTCGCCCATACTGTAGGATGCCTTTTTGTTCTGCTGATGGTGTCCATTGCTATACAGAAGCTTTTTAGCATGGTGTAGTCCCATTTGTTCATTTTTTATTTTGTTTCCCTTGCCCGAGGAGATGCGTTCAAGAAAAAGTTGCTCATGTTTATATTTAAGAGATTTTGGCCGATGTTTTCTTCTAACAGTTTTATGGTTTCATGACTTAGATTCAGGTCTTTGATCCATTTTGAGTTTGCTTTTGTGTATGGGGTTAGACAATAATCCAGTTTCATTCTCTTGTATTTAGCTGTCCTGTTTTGCCAACAGGAACTGTTGAAGAGGCTGTCATTTCCCCATTGTATATCCATGGCTCCTTTATTGTATATTAATAGACCATATATGCTTGGGTTAATATCTGGGCTCTCCAGTCTGTTCCATTGGTCTATGGGTCTGTTCTTGTGCCAGTACCAAATTGTCTTGATTACTGTGGCTTTGTAGAAGAGCTTGAAATCGGGGAGCAATAATCCCCCCCCCCCACCACTTTATTCTTCCTTCTCAGGACTGCTTTGGCTATTCAGGGTCTTTTGTGGTTCCGTATGAATTTTAGAACTATTTCCTCTAGTTTGTAGAAGAATGCTATTGGTATTTTGATACAGATTGCATTGAATCTGTAGATTGCTTTAGGGAGGATGGCCATTTTGACAATATTATTTCTTGTATCCATGAGCATGGGATGTGTTTCCATTTATTGGAAACTTCTTTAATTTCTCTCATGAGTGTCTTGTAGTTTTCAGAGTATAGGTCTTTCATTTCCTTGGTTAGGTTTATTTCTAGGTGTTTTATTCGTTTTGATGAAGTTGTGAATGAAATTTTTTCCTTATTTCTCTTTCTGCTAGTTCATTGTTATTGTATAGGAATGCAACAGATATCTGCATATTAATTTTGTATTCTGCAACTTTGCTGAATTCATATATTAGGTCTAGCAGTTTTGGAGTAGATTCTTTAGGGTTTTTTATGTACAATATCATGTCATCTGCCAACAGTGACAGTTAAGTTTCTTTCTTGCCAATCTGTATGCCTTTTATTTTTCAGTGCTGTCTGATTGCCATGGCTAGGACTTCCAGAACTATTTTTAATAAAAGTGGGGAGAGTGGGCATCCTTCTCTTGTTCCTGATCTTAAGGGAAAGGCTTTCAGCCTCTCACTGTTAAGTATAATGTTAGCTGTGTGTTTCTTATACATGGTTTTTATTATGTTAAGTACTTGCCCTCCATACCCATTGTGTTGAGAGCTTTTTCATGAATGGATGTTGAACTTTATCGAATGCTTTTTCTGCATCTATGGAGATGATCATGTAGTCTTTGTCCTTCCTTTTGTTGATTTGGTGGATGATGTTGATGAATTGTCTAATATTGTACCATCCTTGCATCCCTGGAATAAATTCTACTAGATCATGGTCGATGATATTTTTGATGTATTTTTGAATTTGGTTTGCTAATATTTTGTTGAGTATTTTTGCATCTATGTTCCTCAGGGATATTGGTCTGTAGTTTTCTTTTTTTGTGGTGTCTTTCCCTGGTTTTGGCATTAGAGTGATGCTGGCCTCATAGAATTAGTTTGGAAGTATTCCCTCTTCTACTTACTTTAAGAAGGATGTTTATCAAACTAAATATTTGATAAAATTCAGCAGTGAAAACATCTGGTACAGGAGTTTTGTTCTTAGGTAGTTTTTTGATTACCAATTCAATTTCTTTGCTGGTAATTGGTCTGTTCAGATTTTCTTTCTTCCTGGCTCATCCTTGGAAGGTTATATTCTTCTGGAAAGTTGCCCATTTCTTCTAGATTATCCAGTTTGTTAGCATATAATTTTTAATAGTATTCTCTAATAATTCTTTGTATTTCTGTGATGTCATCTTGATTTTTCCTTTCTCATTTATGATTCTGTTATGTGTGTAAACTTTCTTTTTTCTTTTAAGCCCGGCTAGGTGTTTATCTATTTTGTTTATTTTCTCGAATAACCAGGTCCTGCTTTCATTGATTTTTTTCTATTGTCATATTCTTCTGATTTTATTTATTTATGCTCTGATCCTTATTATCTCCCTCCTTCTACTAACTTGGGGCCTCATTTTTTCTTCTTTTTCACATTACATAAAATTGTAAAGGCTCATCCCTGCTGCAGCATGCTTCAGTACTTGGTTTATTTTTATTGCTGAATAATATTACATCGCATTTATCCATGTATCAGTTGGTGGACTTCTGGGTTGTTTCTACTTTGGGGCTATTTATGTATAATTTGTCTATGAATGTTTGTGTATGAGAACACATATTTCCATTTCTTTTGGGAGTGGGATTTCTGTCATATTTTGATAAACTCTTCTCATAAGTACAATGTGTTTTTGCAGAAGTGAGCATATAAATTAATTATACAATAAATTAATCAATTTTTTAAAAGGGTATCCATGCTTGCAGGGGCTCAGACTTATTCAGATTTATTTTCAGGAACACTTTTATTAATCATAATTGTAACTATAACCTTAAAGTACCTCTTATTCCAAACTAATTTATCCTTCACAATTTTCATCATTTTATGCCTTAGAAAGTCAATATTTACTTCCAGTTACTGACTTCTAGAAAGCATTTCAGAATCTTATCTGCTTATAACCGAGAAGATAATAGGTTAGAAAACAATATTTAAATTAGGATTTAAAAAATATCAAGCAGTCAGTTTGACATATTTTTTCATATAATAGATGCAGATAAATTAAGAGTTCATATTATTAAGGGCATTACAAATAGCTTTGATCTCAAATTAGCCTTCTTTGTGCATGGAAAACACCCTGGACTCCCTTTAGCTTTGAGGGGTACATGTGTATCTTAATAATTGTAAGGAGATTAATTTTCTATATTACTCTCTTAAGCAATATCCTTTTAAGTTCTGTTTTATGGTATATTCAAATGAAATGTGATCAAATAGAAGCCTTGAAATTAAGAATTTTAAATATCCCTGTCTCCTTCCCAAGTAACAAACTGGCTATAAAGTGAGTCTCTGTATTAATTTGCAAATGAATAAGGACTTTGGAGTTATATCCACATTGGTCCCAGGCTGCAGCTGTATTAATTATTAGATGGATTAACTACACACTGAACTGGCACTTCTCATTAAACAGCTGCTAAAACATGAGGGATGAACAATGCCTTGTGCTCTAGCTTCTGATGCATGCACCCTGAGGCTACTTAATGTGCCTTAATAAGCTACTGTTTTCCATGAGGATAAATTTCACTTAGTTGGAGAGAGTTCCGAGATACCATAGGTCAGGGATTATCAATGTCTGCCCTCAACTTTTAAGTAACAAAAATGTCAAATATCATACCTGCTTAAGTTTTGAAACTAATACTTAAAATATTTTAATTAAATTTAGGCTGTGTAAGAAAATAAACACACCATGATATCAAAAAGTGAATAACATAACTGGATAAAGTTAAATGAGGTCATAGGGTGGGTCTTGGATCCAATAGGATTAGTGTCCTTATAAGAAGCAATACCAGAGCTCTCCGTCTCTCCCTTTTTCATTTCTCCATATGTACCATGAGAGGACACAGCAAGAAGGCCATCTGCAAGCCAGAGATAAAACTATCACCAGAAACGAAATCACCTAGAACCTCAATCTTGGACGTCTAGCCTCCAGAACAGTGAGAAAATAAATTTCTATTGTTTAAGACACCCAGTCTCTGGTATTTTCTTATTGCTGCTCAAGCAGACTAATGCACAATGAAAGATGCCAAAGCTCCATAGAATCAGAATCAAATAATCAGGAAATGTACAATCTAAACAATGTATAGTTTTCCTCCAAAGCACATGTTGTTTTGTTCCAGACAGCACTGAGTCTTTTCTTGAGCTTCAATATTGGGTATTTAACATTCTGCTCATTAGACAAAATAAGCTCCCAGAGGAGTCTGAATCTTGTCATGTCTAACCCTGAACTTACTTCTCCCACAAATCAGCCCCTTTCTCATTTATTTCCTATCAAAATTCATGGCATCATGATTGGCCCAATCATCCTGATTTGTCCTCTTTCCTGTCTTCCTCATTTATTCAACTAGCCGATTTCATCAACTAAATATGTCTTAAATCTACCTCCACTCCCATAATGAACAATTATTATCACTCCCTAAACTAAGTAGGCCATATTTTAAAAATATTAGTATTAAATGCTAGATATTTTAAAAAGAAAATGCATAATACACAGCTTGAGCTTACGTTTTACTTACTATTCCAACTTAATTTGGGAGATCTCATAAATAAAGAATACTTGTATCATAAGAAGGAAGAAAAACATACTTTCCCGACAGACTGTCTGGAAACTGATCATTTCCTACCACTTAAACTATTAGGTAAATTCATGAATGGAATAGAGTCACCTGCATATGTGCGTGTAGTGGTAACTCTCACTACTGTCAGCATAAAATCATATTAATAATTTCTATTATGTGTGTATTTGGTCTGTACCACTGGCCACACTCTTACAGGTCTATTTACTCTCTCTTGTACTATAGCAGTTGGAAAAAGTCAGGAGGGTGTTTTATGCCTATGAGTTTATTTTATTTTATTTTTCTTTGATGCAAAACTGGTTGATAATTGTGACCTTCCAGCTAAGACTTATTATTATCACATTAGCACTAAATCTCTAAATAATTAAACAAACAACTATTAAATTCCCTAGGTCACCAGCTCTATTTATATTCCAAACTTTATAAGATTCACAGATCACTGTAGCCAGTTCTAAATAAATATATTTCACATGCAAAACTGATATGCTGGAGTATTTTAATGTATGTCTATCTATATATGTATCACCTATCTAACATCTATTTACCTATGGAACAATTACTTGAAAGACACAAACTACCAAAACTCATTTAAGGTGAAATAGATAATCTGAATAGGCCTAAATCTATACAAAAAAACGAGTCAATAATTAATAAGCTCCAAGTTACAAATCATCAGATTCAGAAGAAATAATATGAATCTTCCAAAATTCTTCCAGAGAATAGAAGCAGAAGGAATAATTCATAACTCATTCTATGAGGCCAGCATTATTCTATTACCAAACCAGATAAAGCCATGACATAAAAGAAAATTACAGATCAACAATTCTCATAAAAATAAAAGCAAAATAATATATAAAAATAAATACACACTATAGCCATTTGAGATCTATTCCAGATATGTAAACTGCTACAATACATTAATTGAAAATCAGTTAATGTAATCTTCTACATCACTAGACTGAAAAAAAATCATATAATAATAACATTTGGTAATAATTTTGAAAAAAATCCAACATTCATTGTAAAAACTCTTAGTAAACTGGGAATAGTGAAAACTTACTCAACTTGATAAAGACATTTATAATATAATATAAAGAATACCTACAAAAACCCTATAGTTACTATTATAGTCAATGAAGAGAAACTGAACTCTTTCTTTCTGTCTGAGATAGAGAACAAGTCATGGATGTTTCTTTATAATTAAAGACTCCTAGCTATTGTATTAAGGCAATAAAAATAAATAAACGTGCACAGATTGGGAAGGAAGAAATAGTATTGTTGTTTCTACCTAAACATGATTATTTATGTATAAAATCCCAGAGAACTGACAAAAGTTTTCAGGATGCCATTTAATATGCAAAGGGAAATGTTTTCCTATATTGCAGCAATGAACAACTACCATTTAAAAACAGAATACCATTTATAATATTGTCAAAAAATGAAATATTTAGAAATAATTTTAACAGAATATAGGACCTATATGTGGAAAACTACAACAAATGGAAGAAATTAGCAAAGCTCTAAATAAATGAAGGAATATTGTTAATATGTGATTCTCCTAAATTTGGTCTATTAATACAATTCACTTCCAACTGAAATTCCAACAGGCTTTTTACTAGATGTTATGAACGGATCCTAAAGCTTATATGGAAAGGCAGAAGACCAAGAGTAGCCAACACAATAGTAAAGAACATTTGGGGACTTATATTACCAGACTTCAAGACTCACTATTAAGCTACAGTATTCAAGATGACATGGAATTGACCAAAAAAAAAAAAAAAGAGAGACATAAATAAATGGAACTCAATAGGGCATCCAGAAATTGACTTATTCAAAGTGAATGGAAACAAGCATAGTCTTTTTCAACAAATGGAGCTGTAGTAATTCAATGCATGTATGCAAAAAAACAAAACACACACAAAAAAACCCTAAAGAATCTAGATACAGGGTTTACATTATACCAAAATATAAAACCAAACCAAACAAAAAGAAACAGCTCAAAATAGATCATAAACTTAAATGTAAAATACAAAACTATAAAACTTCTACAATAAAACTTGGGAGAAAAATCTAGGTGACCTTGGGTTAAATACTGAGGTTTTAAACACAACAAAAGCACAATATTTGGAAATGATACAAATGATAAGTTGGTTTTATTAAAATTAAGGTTTTCTACTCTTTTAAAGACCCTGTTAAAAATATGAAAAAAACAGGTCTTAGAGAAAATTTTTTTCAAATCACATATCTGATTAAGGACTAGTATCTAAAATATAAAAGAACTTGTATAAGCCAAAAAAAGAAAACAAATAATCCAATTTATAAAGCAGACTAAAGATCAGAAAAGTGACCTAACAAAAGAAGGTACACAGACTGTAAACAAACATATCTTAAAATCATGTGGCATTAGAAATAAAAATAAAATTGAAATACCACTGTACACATGTTAAAACAGCCAGACAACCAAACAAATGGCAAATGTGAAATGTTGTTGAGATACAAAGCAACAAGAACTCATTCATTGCTGGGGGGAAAGGATAATGTTGCAGCCACTTTGGAAGACATTGTGGCAATTTCTTACATTCTTACCATACAATCCAGCAATCATGCTATTTGGTATTTACCCAAAGGAGTTGAAAAACTGCTACACAAAAACTTGCACATAAACGTTTACAGCTGCTTTTTTCATAATTGCCAAAATCTAGGAGCAACCAAAGCACCCTCAATAGGTGAATGCATAAACAAACTGTGGAACATTGATACAATGGAAACTAATTTAATGATAAAAAGAAACGAGTTATCAAGAAAAGACAGTGATGAATATGCATCATACTACATGAAAGAAGACAATCTGAAAAAAGCTATATGATGACAACTATATGACATTATAGAATAAGATAAAACCATAAAGACAGGTAAAGAGGCCAGTGATTGCCAGTAGCTTGGAGGGAGGATAGGAAAATTTAATACACGATTCACAGGAATTTGGGGGGAAAGCAGAGTATGAAACTAATCTGTATGATATCATAATGGAGACATGATATTTGTTTTTGGCAATACTTATAGAACTTTGCAACACAAAGGATTAACTTTCATTGATGAATTAATCAATTTATCAATTATAAGTTTTTAATATGAAAATTTTAAAAAATTGAGAGATTGAATAATCTCAGGAAAGAATATAGACAATGAAAAGATAATCTATTAAAAAAGTGTCAAACATCCTAAGTGAAGGAGGTGGGGATTGAAGGTGCTCACCAAGTAACTTCCATGAGTGGCATCTTTAAGATTAAAGGTAGACACTGCACATAATCATAAATTCGATAACTTTTTTTCCCCCTACGGAGGTATAAATTCACAATTCTGCTCCTACTATAAATGTATATGGGAATTATACAATTAAGTACATAGGTTGATGGCAGGTACTGATTCTTTCACTCTTAGCACAGGGGTTTCCAGATGAGCATGAGGAGGAATCTAGCATGATTTATGTGGTAATGGATCAGAGTTGGTGACATTGATATAAATTCATGTTTAGCTTAATTTAGATACAGCTTACATATAGAAATATCTATAGACATGCATAGATACTCATTAGTTTACACAATTTAAATTGATACTCCTCCATCAAGGAGGAATAACATAACTCCCTACTGCTTAATGTATGTGCATGTATATGATAGATCCAAACTCATAACAGACAATGAACTGTGAGAATTACTTATTTCCAAAGTATGAAAAGGGGAAAAAAATAACTTTAAAGAGTAGAAATCTGACAAACACTACATCCAGGTGATCAAAGTCCATATCAACAGCAGTAATTCATATTGACAGTAGATATGATTGATATGAAGCAATAGAAATGGTACTTTAACTCTATGGTCTTGCTCCTGAAAATCTATAATCTGAGCCCAATAGTGAGGAAAACATCAGATACATTTCAATAGAAAGATATCTTGAAAAACAAATGACCAGAGTACCTCAAAAAATATCAGTCATCAAAAGCAAGGAAAGTTTGAGAAACTGTCACTACTGAGATGCTTAAAGAGATCTGACAACTAAACGTAATGTGCTATACTGTATGGAATCCCAGAACAAAAGAAGACATTATGTACAAATTAAGGAAATCTGAATAAACAAAGGATTTTAGCTTTTAAAAAAGTTATTGGTACTACATTATTAATTGCTTGAATAAAATATGATCCTGAGACCTAATATTTAGCCTAAAAATGAATGTTTTCTATAATAATCATCAAATATACTTATTAATCTAACTGTAACAAAGTTAGATAATGATGAAGAAATGGAGTTGTATCCTTCAGTGAACTCATATTAGTTTCATTGTGATTAAATATATACATTTTATAGACATAAGCACATTAAGGGAATATTTATTTTAAAAGTTCCTATTCATCTACTATGAATGTCATATATAAATGTATGCACATAAACACATCAGGTCTTGTATATATACATACATATATATGTATATGTATGTGCATGTATACAATAGCTCCAAACTCAAGCAGACAATGCAGTAGGCATTATTATTTCTGTGTCTTAGATTACAGAATTATCCAAGATTATTACTAGTGTTTATTAAAGCCTAGACTTACACACAGGCATGATTATTCAAAATTCAAAATATAATTCTTATTCTAGAGTTTACACAGAAAATACCAACATATTTTCTACACCTTCTTTCAGCCTTTTGAACTTGATATGAGTTTCAGGTGCAATGCTGAGTAGATGCTTAAAATAGGATAAATTTAATAACATAACCCTTTCTCTGAACAATTTACCCATAATTTTATTGTTCATTATTGACACTTCAAAGGACAACTAGAAAAAAAAATTGATTATGCAAAACTTAGTTTATTAGATATACTGCACTAAAGGAGAAAACTGCCTTGACAGAGCCAGGTAGTATCTGAATGTGGGGAAATAAAGAAAGGGTTTATAGAATTTTAGGATATGGCTGAGGTAATTTTAAGGCAGATTTTATAAGTTAGTAAATTGTTTAAGATTGGACAGTTTATGACAATTATAGCTTTGAATTAGTAGGCAGAGAAAGTCAGAGGTCTTTAAGCAAGTCTTTATTAGCAAGCTTTAATCTTGATAAGTAATATATTTACATTGCAGTCTTAACTTTCGGGTAGATATTTTCTAGAGCAAGCAGGTAGGTTACTGCCTGCACTAAATGTAGTTTAATATAAAGTCAGGGAAGTGCACAGTGACAGGAATTATGATGGTTCTATTTCTCACCATATTTATTGCTCTTGCCTTTTCGAATGCAAGGGGAATAAAAACAAAACAAAACAACGTGCCTGGGGAAATAGTTTGGATGGACATATACATGAGGTAAATTCATGAACTGCAGGAAGGATTAAAACATGAATTTTTTACCTACCATCTTATGAAAATTTTCAAATACACAGAAAAATTAAAATAATTTTTCAGTGAAAATTCATATACATTTCATGTATATTTCATAATTAATACTTTACCATACTTGTTTTTAGCCATATTTCCATAAAGCTATTATCAATCCATCATTCCATATTTTTATTCTTTTCAAAGTAAGTTGTAGACATATGTCACTTTGAAAAAAAATTTAAAAGCTTACCTATGCAAAGCCAGTGTAGGAAATTTAACAAAAACAGTGTAGGAATTCCCTTTAAGAAATAAGAGGACATACAAAAAAACAAACAAACAAAAAACATGGATAGAATGCAAAAGACAAATCCTTGGAACTCAGATAAGGAAATGAGCAAGACATTTTCACAGGTCCTTAAAACACAGTCCCATAATCGATTTTATCCTAGATATCAAAAATATATACGTACACACAATTTTTCATGAATAAAGAACATTAATAAAATAATTTGATACTGTAATTGTGCTAAAATATTTTAATAGCTATTATCCTTTGAACATAAATGCATGAAAGAATTTTTAAACGTTATTTCTCATTTAATTCTCCTGGAAACCTTTCTCAGTATGTATTATTACCCATTTTTTAAATTGAAGTATAGTTGATACACAATCTTATATTAGTTTCAAATATACAACACAGTGGTTCACCAGTAACATACATTATTAAATCCTTACCCCAACTAGTGCAGTTACTATCTATCAACATGAAAGATGTTACAGAATCACTGGCTATACTCTCCATGCTGTACTACCATCACCATTACCAACTTATATTATGATTGAGAATTTTTGTGCACTTTTATTCCCCTTACCCACCCCACAATCCACCCCAACCCCTCCCCCATGGCAACTACCAGTCATTTCTCAGTATCTATGAGTCTACTGATATTTTGCTCATTTTGTTTAGTGTTGTTTTTAGATTCCACAAATAAGTGAAATCATATGGTATTTGTCTTTCCCCACTTGGCTTATTTTACTTAGCACAATACCCTCTAGGTCCAACCATGTTGTTGCAAATAGCAGGATTTCTTTTCTTTGTTATGGCTGAATACTATTCCACTGTGTATATGTACCACCTCACCTTTATGCATTCATCTATTGTCAGTTGCTCCCATATCTTGGCTGTTGTAAATAATGCAGCAATAAACATAGGGGTGCATATATGTTTTTCAATTAGGAATTTTGTTTAATTAGGTAAATTCCTAGAAGTGGAAATACTGGATCATATGGTATTTCCATTTTTAGTTTTTTGAGGAACATCCATACTGCTTTTCACAGTGGCTGCACCAATTTACATTCCCAACAAAGGTGTAGGAGGGTTCCTTTTTCTCTACATCCTTGTCAACACTAGTTATTTCTTCTTTTGGATAGTGGCTATTCTAACTGGTGTGAGATGATATGTTATTGTGTTTTGATTTGAATTTACTTGATAAAGAGTGATGTGGAGAATCTTTTCATGTGTCTGTTGACCATCTGTATGTCTATGGAAAAATGTCTGTTCAGATCCTTCTCCTATTTTTTAATCAGGTTATTTGTTTTGGGGGTATTGAGCCATATGAGTTCTTTATATATTTTATATGTTAACCCTTGACCAGATAAATCATTTATGAATATAATCTTCCATACTATATGCAGCCTTTTGTTCTGTTGATAGTCCTTTGCTGTACAGCAGTGTTTTACTTTGATGTAGTCTCACTTGTTCATTTTTATTTTTTTTCCCTTGCCCAACGAGATGTGTCCAAGAAAAAGTTGCTCATGCTTACTTTTAAGAGATTTTTGCCTATGTTTTCTTCTAAGAGGTTTATGGTTTCATGTCTTACATTCAGGTCTTTGAACCATTTTGAGTTTACTTTTGTGTATGGAGTGAGACAGTAACCCAGCTTAATTCTCTTACATGTAGCTGTCCAGTTTTACCAACACCAGTTATTGAAGAGACTGTCTTTTCCCCATTGTATATTCATGGCTTCTTTATCATATACTAATTGACCATATATTCTGGGGATTGTATCTGGGCATTCTATTCTGTTCTATTATCAATAGGTCTGTTCTTGTGCCAGTACCATACTGTTTTGATTACCGTAGCTTTGTAGTATAGCTTGAAGTCAGGGTGCATAATAACCTGAGCTATGTTCTTCTTTTTCAAGATTTCTTTGGTTATTCAATGCCTTTTGTGTTTACATATCAATTTTAGGATTATTTTCTCTAGTTCATTAAAAAACGCCACTGGTGTCTGGTAGGAATTGCATTCAATCTGTAAATTGTTTTGGGTAAGATGGCTATTTTGAAATATTCATTCTTTCCACAAGCATGGGATAGATTCATTTATCTATGCCTTCTTTAATTTCTCTCATGAGTGTTTTATAGTTTTTAGAGTACAGGTCTTTTACCTCCTTTGTTAGGTTTATTCCTAGGTATTTTATTCTTTTGGTAAAATTATAAGTGGAGTTGTTTGCCTGATTTATTTTTCTGCTAGTTTGTTGTTAGTATAGTCCTCATCTAGAGAGTAATGGCTTTATGAAGATGGTCTCCTATGGTGCCCAAAAGGTCAAGGCTCTTTACTCGCCTGTGCCTGGTTCCCCTTTGAGGTGGAGCCACAGTTGCTGTTGGTGTGCTGTGGAAAGGTTTCTGCCTGTCTGCTGGCAGTGGTTCATCTCTGTCAGCAGAGGCCCTTTGTTGACTGTGCGTGGTACTTCTACTAGGATTGTTGTGGACAGGAACATCCTCTGCCTTCCTGGACTAACAGGATGGGCAGAGCAGGCATGCAGGGGAGCATGGCAGGGGGTTGGGATGCCGGCAAGGAGGAAGGAGCATTTGGAGCTGACTCCCAAAAGTACTTTCCAAGCTGGGCTGAGGGTGGGACAGGAAAACTAGGAAAGCCTCCCTCCAGCTGCCAGGCAGCAAAATCTGACTGCTGCTAGGCAGAGCAGGCCAGGTGGGTGGGTGGATGTTCAGAGAAGTCCCTCCAGGCCGGGATGCCTGCAAGGGGGATGTAGTATTTCAAGCTCACTCCCAGCACAAACCCAACCAGCTGGGCTGAGGGATGGCTGCAGAAGTGTCATCCATGTACCTTTCTTCTGAAGAGAGAATTCCATCCAACTCCCACCCCTCTGACACCCTTCCCATTGCTGATAAGTTGCTCAAACAGCCACTTCTGTTTTGGGTCAATGGAGCATGTCTGTCCTACACAAGTGGCAGGAGTCTCAGCCTCCCAGAGTGTTCCAGCTCTGCCTGGTGTCCAGCCCCATTAATACCAAAGCCCAGTACAATGAAGACTTGGGTTTGCAGAACAGATCTCCAGGGCCAGGTGTGCAGAGTTCCTGAGAATTTATCCCTTCCCTGCTCCTTTCATCTTCCTCCCGTTTGTGGGCTGGGGTGGGGGGAGGGCTTCAGTCCCACTCATTCTTGGCTCTTCCACTTTGTCCTTCTCTGTGTGGTCTTCTCTTCGCCAGGCGTAGGTGGTCAGTTCTGTGGTCTTCAGGTCACTTTCAGGGTTAATTGTCTTTGCTGTAGTTGCTTCCTTGGTGTGTACATGGGAGAAGGTTTGTGCTTTGCCTTCCTATTTCACCATCTTTTTCACCAGAAGTCATTATCCATAATTTATATAGAAGAAAACTGATGTTTACAATAGTTAACCACATCCTTAAGGTGGCACAACTAGTAACAGAGCCTGAGTTGAGAATCAAACCCAATCACTGGTGTGTGTTAGACACGCACCATAGCTTCTTTCTTTCCTAACCAAGAAAGAAGAGATTAGGCAAAATATAAAGTATAGCTTAAAAATTTTTGTAAATATAGATTTATTTGCACATTTAATTTTTAAAACCATCCTCTCTCCAATGCACAACAAACCAAAGGCTGCTTATGTTTGTGTTCAATTTGTAATTTATATCTGTATCTTCCTGCTACTGCTTTTCATCTTAAAATAAATTTTACTCCCATTATTTCTTTCAGTGTAGAGTTTATTATTTCTCTTATCTAAATGTCAGTGGTTTCCTAGGTTACAGTTAATTCTGCTTAAGTACCACAACACTGTAATTAAAACTTCAATTATCTTTATTTGCAGCCTCATCGGTTCAGTTAGATAATGTTGTCTATGCTAAATGACAAACGTCTATGTTCATATGACCTATATTGTCAGAACTAGTAGCACGACCTTGAATATATTTTCAGATATGTATAGGGTTACTTGCATATTCAGTTGTATTCTAAATTTTGGGGGTTTTTGTCTCCCCAAAACCTTCAGCTAGTCAAAATATTACACCATGTCAACTGAAGTACTCTCCCCTTATGGGAATGTTCTCTTTCCTTTACATTTTTGGAAGGAAGGAAAACTGAAAAATTATAACTTAAATTTTCCAAAAAACAACTAAAAATCCATCCTATTCTATGAGTTTAATCATTTCTTATGCCTTCGTGACAAAAGTGTATTAAGGTAGGACATTATTCTGTTGCAGAATTCATTGTTCTGGAGTTATCAATTACTTGTTTCTAGATAAATAGCTAAGAAGTGCAGGCACAAATTTGGGAAGAATGATTTTGATTAAAAACTAGGGCATTAACATAACTACATTAAACATTTTCAACCTATATTTTATTTTTAGAATAAATGTAATACTTTTAGTAATGCTCATCTCTATTCAGATTTTGCATCAATAACTTTGTTGAGGTCTCTTAAAAGATCATTTTATTAAAGAATTATATATAAAATTTGGCAAATGCTTTAATGATGCCTACAGCATTTCCATCTTTTAGGTGTTGAGAGTAAGAGGGACTTATTTCACTAATTCCCACTTTTTTCCTTTCTTTTCCCTATAGTAAAACAATTTTAATTTTAAAGGGCTGACTTTTGGAATAAACAGTTACTTTTATAATATAATTTGAAGTGAATTAGAAAAAAATGAGGTGCAACAAGTGTTTTTACCACAATGCCTGAAAATTCCATTATTTTAAGGTTTAATTTAATAATTCAACAAATCTTAATTATGGGTCACTTAGCATTAGGCATAGTATTGTGTGCTAAGCTTACAATTTTATCCAGGATGGACAATATCTGTGTGATCCTATGGTGCTTGCATTATATAGTAAAGGATGACAAGTAAAAGCAAACAGACAAAGATATTATAGGGTATACAGAATTATCTTAGGGAAAACAAAGCAATAAAAGCAGGATACTGCATTTAAGCTAAGCAGAAAGAACTTTGGATTGGATGATTGAGATTGGCCTTACCAATAGGGTATTTAGGTTAATATCTTACAGGTAATAAGGAGTCATCAATCAAAACGAGGGAAGGGAAAGGACCTCATATTTACTGGGAGCTAATAGAGAGTATATAGAAAAGATATATAACAAGAGTAGGGGTGAAAATTGTATGACATGAAGCAGTTGGAAAGGTGGGCAGGAACCATACATATGATCGAGGTGTGGTAGACAACAGTATTATGTACTTAAACAATTAAGAGTGCAGTGTAAAACCATTTCTATGCTTTACCAGATCTTTGCACACACACATACAAACACCGAGAGAAAATTCTTATAATGTGAAAATAAGATTTTTCCTGACCCACTATTATCATTTATGAACTAGTAAATTGGTTTTTCTATTGAGATCTTACAAATATGGAGAGCAGAAAGGGAGGTAGAGGACAAATGTTATGGAGGAGAGTGATGGGTAGAAAACAAAAATTTCCTACTTTGAAATTCTACCCCTGACTGAAAGAACCAATGATATTCTGATAATATAAGAACATCCTTAGTACATCTCAGATGGCTACAAGCAAAAGGAGAAATTTACATTTAAAAGTAAATACAAGTTCTGCTCATGCAATACCACAGAACAATAAGCAACCGGGTGAGGAAACAGCTAAGACTCTCGTGCCAATGCCCTGTCTCTGTCCAGTTTTGCTGCAGGATAGATTCACTCTGAGAATCCTGCTAAGTTAGGAATGCTGAATGGTGCAGCTGGGGCCTAACCATTTTTATACTCGTTCCTAAGGAGGTGGAACAGTATGGTGAAGAATGGCATTAGGAAACAAAGTAGAGTCCCTAGCTTGATGGTTACTCTGGTTTTTATCTGTTCCTAATTTCACCATTTAAAAAATTTTTTTGAGACTTAAAACACATATTTTGATAATTTTTTTGAAAATTGTTTGAAATTAAATAGTGTTCCACAACTATTACCTATCTTATTATCCTTTCACTCTCATTAGAGACTCCTAAAGGGTTTTGAGTTTGTGTATAGAAAGAAGAAAAAGAAATCTGTACATATGTGTACACATTTGCATAAATCAGAAGTTACATATAGATAGCTAAATATAGATTTATACATGAAAAAGAACTCATTAAGTGGGTAGCCAGATATATGACAAATGAGAAAAAATGGAAGTCTGTATATTTTATCCATTTTAGCAGTAAACAGTTATAGAACCTAGTTTTTAAAAATTTACTCTATTTAAAATAAAATATGTAATATTACAAAAATATCTGGTAAGACCTACACGAGAATACTACAGAAATTTGTCAAACACCAAGTGGCTAACAAAAATGGAACTGCATAATGTGTTATGCAAATAGGTTATTTCATATTGTGAGGATGCCAATTCCTTTCAAATTAATCTACCAATTTTTCATAATTCCAAGAATCATAATAACAGTATTTTTAAATAAAACTTGAAAAGTACATGCTAAATTCAATATGAAATAAAGAACTTAAAAGAATCCAAGAATTCCCTGAAGAAAGATAGCAAAGAGTTTTGCCCCATTAGGTGTTAATACTAATTGTAGGTCCAAATTGTAACTATAGTTTTGCACATAAACTAGTCAATTAATCTTCTTGCCCTTTCTGTAATGTTTTCTAGGGAAATGACTGTGACCAATCCTTCAATTTATTAACTCTCTAGCTGATTCTAATGTACTGGTTAATATATACATATTTTTATAATTTCAACATTTCTCATTTTTAGAGGTTTCAAGTACTTTTTTTTATTAAGGTATTATTGATATACACTCTTATGAAGGTTTCACATGAAAAAACAATGTGGTTGTTACATTTACCCATATTATCAAGTCCCCACTCATACCCCCATTCAGTCACTGTCCATCAGTGTAGTAAGATGACACAGATTCACTGTTTGCCTTCTCTGTGCTACACTCTTTTCCCCGTGATTCCCCACACCATGTGTACAAAACATAATACCCCACAATCCCCTTCTCCCACCCTCCCCACCCACCCTCCCACATCCCTCCCCTTTGGTAAACACTAGTTCCTTCTTGGAGTCTCTGAGTCTGCTACTATTTTGTTCCTTCAGTTTTGCTTCACTGTTATGCTCCACAAATGAGGGAAATCATTTGGCACTTGTCTTTCTCTGCCTGGCTTATTTCACTGAGCATAATATCCTCCAGCTCCATCCATGTTGTTGCAAATGGCAGGATTTGTTTCCTTTTTATGGCTGAATAGTATTCCATTGTGTATATGTAAAACCTCTTCTTTATCCATTCATCTACTGATAGACACTTAGGTTGATTCCATATCTTGGCTATTGTAAAAAGTGCTGCAATAAACATAGGGGTGCATATGTCTTTTTGAATCTGAGAAGTTGTATTCTTTGGGTAAATTCCAAGAAGTGGGATTCCCGGGTCAAATTGTATTTCTATTTTCAGGTTTTTGAGGAACCTCCATATTGTTTTCCACAATGGTTGAACTAGCTTACATTCCCACCAGCAGTGTAGGAGGATTCCCCTTTCTCTGCATCCTCGCCAGCATTTGTTGTTCTTAGTCTTCTGGATGGTGGCCATCCTTACTGGTGTGAGGTGATATCTCATAGTGGTTTTAATTTCCCTGATGATTAGTGATGTGGAGCATCTTTTCATGTGTCGGTTGGCCATCTGAACTTCTTTGGAGAAATGTCTCTCCAGATCCTCTGCCCATTTTTTAATCTGGTTCTTTGCTTTTTGGGTGTAGAGGCATTTAAGTTCTTTATATATTTTCGATATTAACCCTTTGTCAGATATGTCATTTACAAATATATTCCTCATATGGTAGGATGCTTTAGTTCTGTTGATGGTATCCTTTGCCATACAGAAACTTTTTCGTTTGATGTAGTCCCATGAGTTCATTTTTGCTTTTGTTTCCCTTGCTTGAGGAGGTGTGTTCAGGAAGAAGTCGCTCATGCTTATATTCAGGAGATTTTTGCCTATGTTGTCTTCTAAGAGTTTTATGGTTTCATGATTTACATTCAGGTCATTGATCCATTTTGAGTTTACTTTTGCGTATGGGGTTAAATAATAATCCAGTTTTCATTCTCTTGCATGTAACTGTCCAGTTTTGCCAATACCAGCTGTTGAAGAGGCTGTCATTTCCCCATTGTATGTCCATGGCCCCTTTATCATATATTAATTGACCATATATGGTTGCGTTTATATCAGGGCTCTCTAGTCTGTTCCATTGGTCTATGGGTCTGTTCTTGTGCCAGTACCAAACTGTCTTGAGTACTGTGGCTTTGTAGTAAAGCTTGAAGTTGGGGAGCATAATCCCCCCAGCTTTATTCTTCATTATCAGGATTGCTTTGGCTATTTGGGGTCTTTTGTGGTTCCATTTGAATTTTAGAACAATTTTCTCTAGTTCGTTGAAGAATGCAGTTGGTATTTTGATAGGAATTTCATTGAATCTGTAGATTGATTTAGGCAGGACGGCCATTTTGACAATATTAATTCTTCGTATCCATGAGCATGGGATGTGTTTCCATTTATTGGTATCTTCTTTAATTTCTCTCATGAGTGTCTTGTAGTTTTCAGAGTATAAGTCTTTCACTTCCTTGGTTAGGTTTACTCCTAGGTATTTTATTCTTTTTGTTGTAACTTTGAATGGAACTGTTTTTCCTGATTTCTCTCTCTACTAGGTCATTGTTAGTGTATAGGAAGGCCATAGATTTCTGCACTTTAATTTTGTATTCTGAAACTTTGCTGAATTCAGATATTACATCTAGTAGTTTTGGAGTAGATTCTTTAGGGTTTTTTATGTACAATATCATGTCATCTGCAAACAGGGACAGTTTAATTTCTTCCCTGCCAATCTGGATGCCTTTTATTTCTTTGTGTTGTCTGATTGCCATGGCTAGGACCTCCAGTACTATGTTGAATAAAAGTGGGGAGAGTGGGAATCCTTGTCTTGTTCCTAAACTTAAAGGAAAAGCTTTCAGCTTCTCACTGTTAAGTATAATGTTGGTTGTGGGATTGTCATATATAGCCTTTATTATGTTGAGGTACTTGCCCTCTATCCCCATTTTGTTGAGAGTTTTTATCATGAATGGATATTGAATTTTGTCAAATGCTTTTTCAGCATCTATGGAGATGATCATGTGGTTTTTGTCTTTCTTTTTCTTGATGTGGTGGATGATGTTGATGGATTTTCGAATGTTGAACCATCCTTGCATCCCTGGAATAAATCCTACTTGATCATGATGGATGATCTGGGTCCCACAGATTCTGTAGTGTTGAATTATTGTTGTCATTTGTCTCCGTCTATTGCTTGATGTCTGTTTTTATTTGGTCATTGATCCATTGATTATTTAGGAGCATGTTATTAAGCCTCCATGTGTTTGGGGGATTTTTCATTTTCTTTGGGTAATTCATTTCTGGCTTCAGTCCTTTGTGGTCTGAGAAGCTGGTTGGTACAATTTCAATCTTTTTGAATTTACTGCGTCTCTTTTTGTGGCCTAGGATATGATCTATTCTTGAAAATGTTCCATGTGCACTTCAGAAGAATGTGTATTCTGCTGCTTTTGGGTGTAGAGTTTTGTAGATGTCTGTTACATCCATCTGTTCTATTGTGTTGTTCAGTGCCTCTTGTCTCCTTACTTATTTTCTGTCCGGTTGATCTGTCCTTCAGAGTGAGTGGTGTGTTGAAGTCTTTAGAATGAATGCATTGCATTCTATTTCCCCCTTTAATTCTGTTAGTATTTGTTTCACATATGTAGGAGCTCCTTTGTTGGGTGCATAGATATTTATAATGGTTAAATTTTCTTGTTGGATTGACCCTTTTATCAATATGTAATGTTCTTCTTTGTCTCTTGTGACTTTCTTTGTTTTGAAGTCTATTTTGTCTGATATAAGTTCTGCAACTCCTGCTTTTTTCTCCCTATTAGTTGCATGAAATGTCTTTCTCCATCCCTTCACTTTTAGTCTGTGTATGTCTTTGGGTTTAAAGTGAGTCTCTTGAAGGCAGAATATAGATGGATCTTGTTTTTTTTATCCATTGAGTGACTCTATGTCTTTTGACTGGTGCATTCACTCCATTTACATTTAGGGTGATTATGGATAAGTATGTACTTATTGGCATTGCAGGCTTCAGATTCGTGGTTTCCAAAGGTTCAAGGTTAACTTCCTTACTATCTAAGAGTCTAACTTAAATCACTTATATGCTATTACAAACAATCTAAATGTTCTTTTTTTTCTCATATTTTTTCTTCCTCTCCCATTCTTTATATATTAGGTATCATATTCTGTACTGTTTGTCTATCCCTTGATTGACTTTGGGTATAGTTAATTTAATTTTGCATTTTCTTAGTAATTAGCTGTTCTACTTTCTTTACTGTGGTTTTATTACCTGTGGTGACAGCTATAAAACCATAGGAACACTTCCATCTATAGCAGTCCCTCCAAAATACACTGTAGAGACGGTTTGTGGGAGGTAAATTCTCTCAGCTTTTGCTTATCTGGGAATTGTTTAATCCCTCCTTCAAATTTAAATGATAATATTGCTGGATAAAGTAATCTTGGTTCAAGGCCCTTCTGCTTCATTGCATTAAATATATCCTGCCACTCCCTTCTGGCCTGTAAGGTTTCTGCTGAGAAGTCTGATGATAACCTGATGGGCTTTCCTTTGTATGTGATCTTATTTCTCTCTCTGGCTGCTTTTAATAGTGTGTCCTTATCCTTGATCTTTGCCATTTTAATTACTATACATCTTGATGTTGTCTTCCTTGGGTCCCTTGTGTTGGTATATCTGTGCATTTCTAATGGCTGAGAGACTATCTCCTTCCCAAATTGGGGGAGTTTTCAGCAATCACCTCCTCAAAGACACTTTCTATCCCTTTTTCTCTCTCTTCTTCTTCTGGTACCCCTATAATGCGAATATTGTTCTGCTTGGATTGTTCACACAGTTCTCTCAATATTCTTTCATTCTTAGAGATCCTTTTTTCTCTCTGTGCCTCAGCTTCTTTGTATTTCTCTTCTCTATTCTATTTCATTTATCATCTCCTCCACCGTATCCAACCTGCTTTTAAAAGCATCCATTGTGCTCTTCAATGATTGGATCTCTGACCATAATTAATTCCTGAGTTCTTGAATATCTTTCCATACCTCCATGAGCATGTTAATGATTTTTATTTTGAACTCCCTTTCATGGAGAGTCATGAGGTCAGTTTCATTTAAATCTTTCTCAGGAGTTGCATTAATAATTTTACTCTGGACCAGGTTCCCTTGGCGTTTCATATTTGTGTATGGCGCCCTCTAGTGTCCAGAAGCTCTACTCTCTGGATCTGCTCAGCCCCTGAAGCAATGCTGGGGGTCACAGGGGAGTGGTATTGGTGCCTGGGGGGAGGAACGAGCTGTTTCCTGCTTCCCGGCTGCTATGCTTGTCTCCACGGCCTGAACCAGTGGGCTGAGCACACAGGTATAGGCCTCTGTGCTTTGCGTTTGTAGTTGCTGTAGACAGATCTTCCTTATGGCTGGCCTAATGCCAGGGTAGGGTTTCCTGGTTTGGAAGCCTGGTGGGGCTGGCCAGGAGAAAGGCACACTAGTCTGCCTGTCACAGAAGGGGTTCTTAGAGCTGTGTGGGCAGCCAGAGAGCTGGAGCACCTGAAGATCGTGAAAGCTCCCAGTCTGCTGGGCAGGGTGCACCTGCACAATTTTGTCTACCTGTCCTTTCTCCTGAGCAGTAAGCTATGTGCAATCCTTGCCCCTTTAGTAGCCTTGTTGCTAAGGGCTTCTTTGTTAGGAAGTCTCTCAGACTGCCCACCTTTATTTTGTCCCAGAGCAGCTGGATATGGATGCCTGCTTTCCACAAGCAGCTGGAATCTCAGTTTCTCCACGGTTTCTGCCTGTCTTAGCTTTCCAACCCCCTAATTATGAGAGTATCATGCAAGCACCATGAAATGTAGGTTTTTGCTCCCAGAGAAGATCTCCAGAGTTAGGTATTCAGCAGTCCCAGATCTTCACACCCTCCCTGCTCTGTTCCTCTTCCTCCTGCCACTGGGGTAGGGGAAGGGCTTGGATCCTGCAGGACCACAGCTTTAGTATGTTACCATTTTCTGTGAGGGCTGCTCTTGTCTCCTGGTGTATGCAGTTTGTTGCCGTCCTCTTTCCCGTTGCTCTTTCAAGAGTAGTTGTATTAGTTATATTTTCATATTATATGCGGTGTTAAGAGTAATCCTGTGTCTCACCTCTCCTCTCAAGTACTTTTCTATTTAATGTTTCTCTTCATTAATAAGAGTGCATCCTTTTTTGCTCATCCGTGAAATTACAAAAAAAAAGTTCTTTAAGCATTTTAACATGGCTGATTTATAGTCTGTAGCTGGCAATTCAAACAGCTATCATATTTGGGGTCTAAATGTGTAGTTTTTCATTTCTACTGACCTTTAATATGAGGTAGCTTATCATCAATTTTGTGTGGTAGTTTCTGATGTGGACTAGTTATTTCATCTTAATCTGTACAGTTCCCAGTGAAGGAACTCTCAGAAATAGAACATTTCCTAATGTTCTTGCTGGAATACAGAAATAGTCACTAAACTGGAACCACATAAATCTCAGTTAAAGGTCTGTGCTTATCTTTCACTCTCAGATATAGATCCCTAGGCTGGACCAGGTTAAGATCCCAGTTCCAGTGCTATAATTGCCATCTGCCCATAATGCCATACTATCCCTCTCTGTGTCCATCTTATTTCCGTGTGGTGTAATTATAACAGTATCACCGGCAGGAGGAAGAGGAACAGAGCAGGGAGGGTATGAAGATCTGGGACTGCTGAATACCTAACTCTGGAGATCTTCTCTGGGAGCAAAAACCTACATTTCATGGTGCTTGCATGATACTCTCATAATTAGGGGGTTGGAAAGCTAAGACAGGCAGAATTCCTGGAGAAACTGAGATTCCAGCTGCTTGTGGAAAGCAGGGATCCATATCCAGCTGCTCTGGGACAAAAGAAAGGCAGGCAGTCTGAGAGACTTCCTAACAAGAGTCCTCTATGATATATATTTGTTCTAGTCAACTTCCCTCCCCTCACATAATTCTTCCCAGTGTTGGAAGCAGATATCTAGTTTGATCCCCTCTTTCTGCAAGAAAAATAAGATACAGATACATGTTCATCCTTTGTAGATTTTTGACTCTTTAGCTTTCAGTTGTTACATTTATTCTTAATTTATTTTTTACATCAACTCATTTTTTACTGTTACAGATTATGTGCAATTGCCTTTTTTTGAACATACAGATTTTTTCTTTGTGAATTTATGAAATTATTTTTATAAATATATGTTAGTTTAAAACACATATTTATGATAAGCTAATAAATCTGATGGACACTAAGATCTAGACTAATTTTAAATTTATATTTTTTATAACTGTTCATATTTTTACTTCATTGGGCTATTAGAAATACAATAAGACTAAAACAAAGCATTTTCCTCAGTTTTGTGTAGTTAGAACTCTCACTATATTCATCTTAATGCAAAGGCCATTATTAAAATAAATTTTTGAAGTTATATCACAAGTATAAATTTTATCCTTTTTTATTAGAAAAAAATCAGTTTAATGCCATGATTCTTGTTTTCAGTTTTTGATATTCATTTGCCACATCTTTATTTTAGGTATGTATCTTACAAATACTAGTCAGTGAGATATTGCTGTTTGACCAGTAATATTTTTCTTTTTTAATGTTAGAATTTATAATTCAATTAGTTTAAGATCTGTTTATATTATGCATGAATTACTGAATATTGGTTTAATGTCTTTATTTACAATAACTAGTAAAAATTTAAGCCATAAAAAAGCAAAAGCCTAGGTAGTTTAATTAATGCATAAATTTGAGAGTCCAATATGGAAAATGCACAGATAAAAAGCCATATTGAGAAAAATTTTAAAAGAAAAAGGATAAAATAGCTTGCCAGAAAAGATAACACGTTAAGAAAATAGTGATTTAAACAATAATATTAAAATATTTTCCTCATGTTAATTGAAAAAAATTCATAGGCTTATTACTATATAGTAAAGTTATATCCAGTACATCAAATCTTTTCAAATATATAACACACTATACACGTAAATAATTATAATTGTTTTACTTCCTCTATTATTTGTCTGTTGGGGTGAATAACACATTCTAGAACAGTTTATTAATGTATACAAGCTGCTTTTTTTCAGTGTGATTTCAAATGAAAACATGTTACAATAAACATTTCATAACTTTTTTATAAGAAATTAATCATATTTTACGCCTTTTTATTATAGCTAACTTAATCATTGAAGCTTTACATAGTTCATTTGAACTGCCAATACCCACTGAATTTCACCTGTTTTAATTTCTATCAACTATTTTGGGAACCCACATTAAACTATGCAAGTTTATCATGTGTATTTTGTCATTTGTAATGGTAATAATATTATCAAGCAATACCATTAGTGGTAACAAGTTTTCTAATTCCTACACAAAATGCCACCTTAAAATAGATTTAATAATCGTCTTCCCCAAATGTGTCTGGATCAAAGAAAATGATGGAAGGATTTTTGAAAATAACATTGGTAAATATTTACTACTTTTCTTGATCCTGAAAAATTTCTAAAAGAGTTAAAGAACTTATACAAAGGAAGCTACTACTAACAGGATTTCATTTGCCTTCATTAGTATCTATTCTGAAAGCTGCTTATTTACCCTCACATTTTTGTATCTTAAGAGAGTCACTAAAGCTTTGGGGGATACCATAAATACTACTGACAGTCAATAACTGCTTTTTAAAATACCCATCCAAAATTATTATAATAGTCTTATTTGCATTACAACAGAGCTGCTTAAGCTCTCAAACTATTTCAAGGAGAGAAAATGCATTTGACCCATTGTTGCTCCTTAAAAGATATTCTAGTTGATATTAATTTCATATCAAGATGGAATAGTGAAAGGGATTTTTATAAAATATTTAATTAACATATATAAACTGAAATTCTGTTTATAAAATCTACCTATACATATAACAAGGCTTGTGTGTAAGCAATAGAGAAAGTACTTTCTTTCTTCTTTATCTATCTAAAATATCCTTCATTTTTCCCATCTTCTCAACTGTTCCCTTTTTTCTCTCACTTTTCAGCATAGCCTTAATTTCTCTTCAACTGAATTTACCCTCAACTAAGCCCTTATTTCTCCTTCTGGTATCAGTCGTTCACAATTAATATGTATCTTGATATTTTCTTTTATTAGAGGTTACATGTCCTAGAGTACATTTATTTAATAACTAACATAATAAAAACATGGCCTCTAAATTCTATAAATATATGAATAACACATCAAATTGTCATTTTAATGCAATCAAGAAAATAAAGAAAAAATGATAAAAACATTCAAATTGCTAGTTTAAAGAGTCAAATTTATGTACAACTTCTTGAAGTCACCAAAAACAGAGCAAAGACCAAAGAATTGTAACTGGTGAGAACCAAGACCTCTAACACTGTAGAATCTAAGATATTAGGAAACAAATCCTACATGTAGGTTACTAGGAGTGTTCAAGAAAGACATGAATTCAGCTTGAATACACAGTTTGCCAGAAAGTTTATTCCAGCTATTGGATAACATATCAGGCTTCGTTACACCCATATGCATTTTTAAATTTTGAGTATAGTACACCAACTTTCAGAATGTGTGCAGCGAGCTGGGATCTTAGCTGAGAAATCAATGGGTATCCTGCTTTTACGCTGCAATGGCTGTCTCACATTTGATAGAGTAAATCATTAAAAGTTAAAGCAAGCCAACCAATCAACTAAATAAAAACAATGAATTCTGTGGTCATGAGCTCATTGCTGTAACTCCCTTGCCAAGGGACTTGTCCACCCCTTGGGCCAAAGCAATATTATATGATATCATTTCAACAGCTTGGGCATTTTGTAAGCTGTCTTAAGTGGTGAGGCTGGGTGAGGTACTGAAGACAGAGAAGATGATACCATACATGAATATATATGGATTCCTTTAAAGATGAATTGATGGCCCTATAGGGTCAAAGGGGTCCATGTAGTTAATTGTCAATCAAAAAAATGTTGCCTATCTAGGGATTAGCATCAAATTTTTCTCCTGGCAGACAGGGTCCATGATGGCCATCCTAGATAGCCTCGATAAGAGTCAGCCATGTGTTGGGAGTTCATCATCCTGGCAACCTGTTCAAGTGCTCCTTGCTCCCATACTGGGGGTAGTGGAGAAAGAGAGGTTGGTTGAAGTCTGTGTGTGAAATCAACCTATGTATTTACTGAGTGCCTCTTCCTAAGTAATAATATTCTTAGCCCATTTTCTAACGGACAGTAAGAGTCACATACTTTTACTCACTGCCATAAAAAACCCCACATACCTCATCCTGGGACTTCTTTGCACTTAAAATCCTACTCTTGTTTCCTGCAGGCCCCTGAAAGAAGTGAGAGTAAATCCACCTTTCAGCATATTTCTCCCTCCATACAATATAGAACAACTTTACTGCTCAGAACAATGAGATTTTCTTTCACCACTGTCCTTCAGGGTCATGTACAGGTAGGTCTTTAATGCTACAGCCATCCACTCCATGGTGGCATCAACATATTGCACTGGCTCATCTATGAACACAGTTTGAGGCCTTCATTATGCTGTCCTCAAAGGGAATTTTGCTGGGCCTCTAGGAGTATGGTGAAGGAGAAGCACAAAGGATATAGAAGTTGGTGACTGACTTGTTCATATAAAAATTTCCTGGGTCTTTTAGATTCTACATACTCAAGCCTAATCCTGAATGTGGACTACTGCTGTGCCAGGTGCCTTTTCGATTCAGTGTATTTTATTAACACTCTGTTCATAATGAGCACATAGACAATTAGTGTCCATAGTCAGGTTCTCATTTGCTTTGTGTATTTGTTTGTTTTGTGGGGAGGGCTGATTCCAATACCATAGAAAGAACTGTTTTTCAAAAGGAAAGTAGCTTTCTACCACAGATCTTGCTTCGAAAACCTATGAGTCTCTGCTGAGACTATCCTAATGAGCTAAAGCAGAGATTCCTATAAAGCATTTTTATCTGCTTAAAACACCTCCAGAACCATGGTAGATGATATGGCTTAAGTTATAGGATAGTTTGTCCTGGAGGCTGGAATTGTTGCAAAGCCCTTTCTTGTTCTAGCCCCCATCTGAAGGTAGCAGCCTTCCAAGTCACCTGATAAATGAGTCAGAGTAGTATTTCTGAGATCAGTGTATGTGCCTCTAAAATCCAGAGGACCATGAACTGTTGTGGATCTGTCAGATGCTATGTTGCAATACTGTTTTTATCCTTTGCTTTAGAGAAGATAAAAATATACCTGGAACCACGGAAGCCCAAATGCTTTGGTTGGCAAGGACTCTAAATTTCCCTAAGGTTCATTTTTACCTTGAATCATACAATTATCTTATTTGCACATCTGAGTGACTTGAGAGTTTTTGCTCAGCAAGTTCAATTTGCATATCACTAATCTAAAGAATCAGCATAATATTCTTCCCATTGTCAAGATGATCAAGATCCCTGTCTGTATCTTTTTGAAATAATGCTTCCGTCATCAGGCAACTTGTTGAAAATACCACGACTTACACAGTAAATTCCTACTAACAAAGACATCTCTCTGAATATTCTGATACCTTTCCTGCATATTAATTCAATGAAATTTCAACACATCAATTATCTGTATGTCATGTTCATACCTAAGTTTCAAAGAGACATCCCAACAAACTAATAGGACCAACTCCAAGTGCCTGTGACATAATATTAAGTTGTTTGTTACAAGTAGCTTTTCCTATATTAATGGCTTCTCCTATAAACAAGTCTTATACTTTGTTTCCTCTAGCCTAATACCTTACAAACCCACACACATTCATGTTCTGCCCCTTCTTGTCTAGTCCTGCAACTGCTTGACTTATAGGCTATTCTTGGAGCACAGCTTTTCTAGTATAGTATTCTAAGACTTGATTGTTTTTGTCTGAAAGCCATGAGTGTCAGTGAGGGTAAATCTTGAGGAAAGTGGTCTTCTTGTGAGCTTTCTAGTCAAGTTAGTACAAGGTTCCAGGGGATAGCGAGGTAGTTCTATTTCAAGATGCCAATCATTGCTTCCACTAGCTAGAAGTGGTGCTATGGAGTTTAACATTCTCAGGTTTGTTAACTCAAATATTTCCATACTTGGCTTAGGGATTCTGCTCCTTCACTCCTAGGGATTTGAAATGGGAGACCTTTTGAGACTTCATGTGTGGTTTCTCTTTCAGCCCTGTTACTTTTATGATCGGATCCCGGGACTGATTTTCAACACAGCGTTTTTAGAGTTCAAAGATGGGAGGACTCTTTAAACTACTGAAAAGACTTCTGCTTTCCATACCAGGTCTTAAGAGTTAACTTCCAGCCTTTCTTTCCTTTTGCAAAGCTTTCAATCTATCAAAGCTTCACAATCTTTATAATTATCATTGTGCACATACTGGTGTAATTCAGAAGCTAGTTGATATCCTAGCACCTGACTTTTTACCTTCACCTTATACTAATTAACCATAGATGAGAGCTTTAGTAACTGGGATGTCACCAAATGCCTAGAGTTGATACATAGAAATTTTCACTTTTAGGTACTTTGGGTTCTCATCTTCAAACAGGTGAGCAAACCAATTCCAAAATCAAGTCCTAAGTTCTTTTTAGCCCCATTTTTGGACAATTCTAGAGTCCTGGTCTGCATCTTTCCTAGAAAAAAAGTAAAGCCTTAAGAAAAAGTTACATGCCAACACTTTACAAGCATAGGGGATGTGACAAGAAGGAATGTACAGGTGGCCAAGACAAAGGGGAGCATTACTGAGCCAAATCTCTAAAACCAGCACGGCAGTCTGCTGCTGTCTTGGGGGTCACCTTCAGAGAAGGCACATGAAAGCAGTATGTCTTGGCATGACCCGCTGTGGGTGGAAGTCAAACTATATGCTGGCCACCTACATTGGTCAAATACAAATGCTTCTCATAGGTGCCAGCTTCCCTGGAACTGTGTGCTGCTGATTTGGCTCTTACAGGTAACTCTGTGGACAACCAACTGTGCATATGCCAGTAAAAGTGCAGGTACATGGTCTCTTCTTGCTAGTTGGCATCTGCATATACTTGGTACACTATATGTACTATATACCATATATCTTGCACATGTATAAAGTCAATAAATACTATGTACCTTATATCCTACACACAAACTATATATGTTATAACCATATATAGCACATATAACCAGCACATGTGTAAAATGCTGGACATAAAGTGATGAATGAGAGAAATTCACACTATTTTCATGGAGTACAGTGTTAGAATATAGAAAGATATGTAATGATAATACTAAGTTATAAATATTTTACTAGAAAAAACATACAATATCCTGAGATCACTCAGATTTAAAGGATTGGAGTAGGTTTTTCAATAAAACTATATTAAACCAAAAACTGATAATAGATTGGGAAATAAACAAAATTTATGAGAGAATAAAGTTAAAGTTATATAAGCAGAAGTGATACCACAATGAAAGATTTAAGATATTTTAAAGTTCTTGGGATTTCAAAAATTATATGTATAGTAAAAAATGGATTTAAACATAAAGGAGACAATATTTGATTAAGGGAGATTATTCTGATTTGAGCTGAAGAAAGAATTAAAAGAGATGTTACCGGAAACTAGAGACAAATCATGAAGTTATAGCAAGTAATCTAGGAAGTTTGGTGGAACTTTTGAAATGGTATAGAATAAAGTAGAGATATAAGAACAAAACTATTAATAGGCTGTGGTGATTTATATATATTTTATATAATATAAATGTATCCACTTTATTGTTATATATACATATATATCCACTTTACTATTTCATTATATGTCTGTCTTTCATTTTGAATTGTTTGAGATATTTTTAAAGGAGGATTTTTAAAATAATAAAGCACAAAAATCATATACTGTGAATGAGGTGTTCTATATTTCTATCCATTAGTCCCCAATCTAATATTTTCTCAATTTGTTTTACCATTCACAATAGCCATAGATTATTTGATCAATAAATATATGATGTCTGTTTTCATAATTTTATTTCCCCAGAAATAAAATTGATTTCACAAAATAAGGAGGAAATTAAAACTAAAACTACTACAGCTTACTTGGCAAAATAAAATTTAAGAAGCTGTACTGTTATTCTCATATACTTCACCCCACACTCATTTTCTGTTGTCTAAGCCCTGTGACTGTCTTTGCCCAGTTTTCTGTTATCCCATTGGTTGCAACCAATCAAAGTAGTCAGGAGGAAATTGGAGGGCCTACAGATGTTAGATTATTTCTTGTCCTGCTCAGTCCCTGTTTCTACTTTACAGTTTGGCAGCAACAATAAGTCCTTTCAGCCTCCAGTCTTGTCAGGATCCCTGTGAGAACTATATCTAAGGAGGGTGGAAAAACATCATAAATTAAACATGGGCCATCGCCTGGGAGAAGGTATTTGCCACATGTAAAATAGACAGTGTATAAGTATAAAGAATAAATAATAATTCCTACAAATCAATGAGAAAAAGACAAACTTACAGATAGAAAAATGGGCCCATTACAAACAGGCATTTCATAGAAGAGGAAGCACAAATGGTCCAAAAGCATGGAAGATCAACCTCATAAAGTTGGGATATTAATACATTCATTCAATAAAATGGAAAAATCTAAAAGTCTACCAAGTGACTGAGGGGCAACCAAAGGAGCCATTGTTTCCATACAGGGCCAGTGGGAGCATACATTTGTAAACATATTTTGGAAAATATTTGACATTATCTAAAGATTAATATGCATGTACTAAAAAACCCCAGAAACTAATGCTGGATGCATATAAAGGAATTTTAATAATGACAGTGTTCATTATTGCACAGAGAAAAATCAATCCAAGAAAAATAGATGAATTTTTGTGATATATTCACAAAACAGAATGCTATATATACACTACTGAAAAATGGACAATAGCTGTATATAACATATGAGTGAATCTTAGAAATATAATAGAAATACTAATAAAAATTGTTTAATTAAATATATAGGTATATACTTATATATGCATGAATAATAATTTAAAAGCAAGCAGATAACAAAAGCTGTTGACATACTGTGTTCAGGTACATGTGTACTAAAATCACACACACACCATGTACACACAAAGAAATAAAATTTCTTGATGTTAGTTAACTACAGGGGTGGAGAAAGGAAAGATTTTAAGGAGAGACACATGCAAGATTTAATACTGTTCTATTTCTTAATTTAGGTAGTAGGTATACTAGAGATTATTATAGTTTTTGATATCTTGTAAATATGTTACATATACTTTTTTGTATGCATCAAATATTTAATAACAAAACACAGAAAAACATTAAAGTTGAAGATGTTAGCTGGAAAAAATTAAACCAGTGTGTTCGTGTGTGTGCATTGTGTATAATGTACTCATCTTTTTATGTTTGTGTACATGATCCTTATATATAAATATGGTATAATTATATAATTATAATCTACAAATATGTATGTGTCAGTACAATGATTCTTAAGTTCACTGAAATTCTGTGGCGCTGACAAATACACTCCTCTCCATTTTATTTCAGCATCTTTCTTTTAACTTAATGCAGCAACATGTAATGAAGAAAAACAGTATTTCAGACTCAAAAACAAAAGGGCAGAAAGGCATGTGTAAAATTAAGCATTCTTCTTTCGCTTCCCATGAAGAACCCACAATTCTCCCTCTGGAAAATGAAAAATTGCATATGTAAAAATGGTCTCTGCAAAACATCCATTACAGAGCTGTGAATTAACTTTATATTTAATGCCCATAAATCAGATTTATTAATTAAGTCCAGCTTGACATACTTCACACCCAGAGGACTGTCCATAGAAATGTGTTTTCATTTAGCTTGGCTGTGTTCAGAACTAGAGGCCATATCTTCCTAGAAATATTTTATAGGAGTAGATTGGCCATCACTAATTTAAAGCCTTCCAGCTGAGTGGCCTCCTCCACAGTGCCGATCTGCAGCAGGATTCTATCAGTCCCATATGTACTGAAACTCTATTAAGGATCTGGTTTCTGTCACAGGTATGTTACAGTTATTTTTTTGCACAATGGTAGTTAAAAGCTTGTGACTGAAGGGAATAACAGTTGAGTAATACCACTACCTCTTTACCAATAAAAGAGCTATTATGAATAGCTGACAGACATTATTAACATACCCTGCCACATTTAAAATTTTCATCATGAAATTTATATTTCTAATTCTGTATGAAATACTCAAACCAAATCTCAGAAGAAATATCAAGCCCATGGTTAATTTGGGAGATATATTTTAGAAAAGAAAACTTTCATAATGTTTTAACAAGTTTGTACTCTTCATTTATTTTTATTAAAAGACCAAGTTATTTAATTTGTTAAATGCATTATGTATAAACCTTATACATATATTACACTATGTATGTACTAATGTATATACATTATATATATATTTTAATTGTTCTAGGTTTTAGAAAACAGTATTTTTTCAAACAGTATTAATCAACTTTTTATAGAAATAGTATTTAAATTATTTAAATAGATCTCATTTTTTTCACTTTTTCCATAACCAAATCTAAACCTGAGCTGGTACTAAAGCTTCTGAGGAAATCTTGAATTATAAAGAGGACACTATCTATACAGAGAGATGAAGTAACATACTGTATTGTATATACAACATGAAGAAAACCCTAGGAAAGAAAATGTTCATACATACAAACAGGAACATCTCTAAGTGAAACCCAAATTTTGCCAAACCTTATCTTGGGCATGTAAGGAGCCTACAGATATAATCGGAATATCAGCCCTGAATCTGAGAATAGGGGGAGATGATTTAAGATTAGTGGACATTCAGAAAAATTGAAACGGAAAGTATAATTCAAGCTCAAGAGGGAACAATTTTGAAAACTGATTTCAGATTATGCCCATGTCTCATATCTGTTCCCATGCTCCAAGAAGTGTTAGAACACAGAAAACATTAGGGTTCAGAGTCGGGAGATGCAGAACACTCTCTGGAAAGATTTTGGTATTGGACTGAGAACCATTATATGCACCTGGTTGCTTTTCACAGAAACAACATTTTTCTGTGTGTGTGTGTATGTGTTGGGAGGGGTACCTTAGTAATGCAGCTTATGTCTCGGCGACCTGAATATGGCTAGAACTGCTATGAGGAGAAATTTGTGCTAGAGCAAGGAAAAGAAAGAGCTGATGAACTGGCAGACGCTGTATGTTTCAAAGTAAGAATATAAAATTAACCAATATCTCCAAATTTTCAGTAAAGTAGCCAATCCTCAAATTATGAACAGACATCATTATTTTACTTTAAAAGTTACTGTCAAGATTTGGACCTCATCAACAGGAGGTGATGCTCAGGAGAGTGACTCATCAACCAAAGCCCAGTTTCTGAGTGAAGCCTGAGCGCTTAAGCCTGTTGAATTCAGAAACTGCAGAGATAGGTTTTGATAAAAAGTTGTGGGTTTGAAGATTTGGTCCAAATTCACTGTTTCACTAAGGATAGTATTGGTTGAGGGTACTTTTCCCTGTTCAGTGAAGTGAGGCTTCAGGGACCACTAAAACTCAGTACTGTGCTTCCAAAGGTTGACATAACGGTATGGATTTTGGCTTTAAAGAGAAATTTAGAGGCAAATCCCAGGCTTCCTAATCACAATCTGTGTGACCTTACTCACATTATTTAGCCTACTTAATCTCATTTTTCCAAATGGTAAAATTTGTCCCTTTACCTTGGCCAAAGAAGCTTTGGCCCAGTCATGACTGTTCCTCCCAAAGTACTTATAAACTGTTTTCCTAAAGGAAGCATATACAGAAATTTAAATAAATATTTATTGCCTAGCATTTAATAAGCCCTTAATAATAATAAACCATTTTTCTTTATAGATAAAACATACAGAAAAAGATTCTTCTATGCATTATTTTTATTCAACCACATTAAAGATCACAGAATAAGCAAGGGCCCCAACCCTCAAGTGATTTTATTAAATTGATACCTACGCAATCAGATATGGACAGATAGAAAAGATAGAATATATTTTTCATGCCCATAATTTTATAAATAGTACACTTCTGGAATGTCATTTGCATTTCATTTTAGTGTAAGATAAATTTTTGTTGTTAAATGGAAACTTTAAATGTATATATAGTGAAGTCTGTTACTATCTTAAACATATGTTATCCTTTGAAATTGTATTCCATCTTAGTTATATTAAAATACTTATTCACATATTCTCAGGGTACTTTATTGCTTTATGTTTTATTTTATTTTATTCTGAGAACACTTAAAATATAGAATGGTAATTTTGTTACTTTTTCAATGATGAATTTTATAATGATTTCAGACCAATTATTTTTCTCCAAAAAGTTGTACTTTTATAATGAATACTTCCTTAGAGAAAAATATAATTTGGTTTATCAAGATCAATTTACATGCCATGTATTGGATATTATTGCATAATATAAGGTGCAATAATATTATTTTAGTTCTCCTTTCTCAGGGAAAGATGAAACCTCATTAACACAAATTTATATATCAAGTGATAAATCAAAGAAGAATTATCAAATGCAGAGTCCACACAATAGAGTAAATTTGGTTTCATATTGTAGGATACAGAGCAAGAGCAAAGAGTTTTTCATAGCAATTGAGTATATTCACAACTTTACATTGGATAACTATGGGAAAGATAAAATTGTTTTCACTATTGAATAGCCCCTAAATCTTCTTGAATATTAAAGCTTGTTTCTAAGGAAATATTTCTGTAAAAGATATATATTTTTTCAAAAAGGGATCTCTAATTCTGTCCATTTGAAACTAAAAGCAGATTAGCCTAAGCTTATTGACCAGAATGTAATTACTAATGAAAAAATTATTTTTCCTCAAATGTTACAATAATGACATTTAGATTTTTTTAACTGGAATATAGTTGGTATACAATGTTGTATTGATTTTAGATGCATAACATGATTTAACAATTATATACATTACCAAAAGCTTACCACGTCAACTGTAGCTACTTCCTGCCCCCATACCAAGACATTACACATTACTGGTTATATTCTTGATGCTTTACTTCCATTCCTATGACTAATTTATTTTGTAATTGACATTTGTGTCTCTTTATCCACTTCATCTATTTCACCATCCCCCTATCCTTCTCCCCTACAGTGACCTACAGTCTGTTTTTAGTATTTATGGAAAAATGAATTTAAAAAAGACAAGACAGATAGTTATTATTTTGAAATTGCTAAATTATTGATTAATTTGGCCTGAAACAATTCACACCTACATTTTTTTCAAGAAATACCTGAAAACATGCATACTGGAGGCACATTTTTTTTCCTGTCATACATTTTTGGAATAAATCTCCACTGATAAAGACAAACTGACATGTAGCAATTTTAATATAGAAACACTTTTATAAACATTGTTCAGTCATTAAACCAATTTTATTTCAAAGCCTAATCTAACATGGTCAAGTGTTACATGTTAAAGTCATAGATCATTCTTTAAGGATGAAGAACATTTGGGGACGTGGTACAGAAAAAGACACAGACATCATGAAATGCAATTAAAGTATGAAGTTCAGTCTACAAAGTCAACATCAAAACATTTATCCTCTTGTACTTTTTATATTTCATTTCATCCTAATATGTTTGGGAGAATATTTAAGTCATCTTTCCAGGACCCACAAATTCATAAAATAAAATCATGCCATGGCTCCATAATCTTCTATTTTGCATAGTATCAATGTGAGGTAGTGAGTCATCCATACTGGGACACAGACATTTTTGAGAGACTGAAGATTGTCATGAGAGGTTCTCACCGTATCACACAACCCTTTTCTCTCTAGGTTTTGCCAACTTTCTGACTCCCACTGTGAAGTTTCCAAACTACACTAAGCATAAGATATTTCTTCCTCATTTTGTGAGCTTAGGGAAACTTGTCTTTATTATTCTCTGTCAAATATATTTTCTTTCCCATAATTCTTTCTTGCTTCTGATAAATTTTTGTGTTTTAACCCCTATATCTTCTTTCTCCTCTGAGGCTTGGGATTGTCCAAAAAAAACATGGCTCGTCACAGTTTCTTTCAGCTTTACTCAACTGTCATCCATAATTTTATGTTATCTCATCCTTATTGGTTGTTACTGCTTTTGCTTGTAGGACAAGATGGGTAGAAATATGAAGGAATTATCTCCCAACAAAACCTAAATGTAAAATTTCAAACTATAAATCTTCTAAAAGAAGACACAGGAAAAATATTTGTGACATTGAGTTAGGCAAGGACTTTTGAGATATGACACTAAACCTGACTCATAAAAGAAAAAAGTGACACACTGTACTTCAGAAATATTAAATTAGTTTTCTCTATGAAAGATATTGTTAGGAGAATACAACCAAAAGCCACAGACAGGGATAAAATATTATAAAATCATACTTTTGAGAAAGGACTTATATCTAGGATACATAAAGAATCCTCAAACCTCAACAATAAGAGAAATAAATAAATTGGGCAAAAGATCTAAACAAATGAGACAAAGTAAGATAAAAAAATGCTCAACATAATCATTAGAAAATTAGCCAAATTAAATATCATTACACACCTATTAAAAAGCCTAAAAAATTGTAAATGCCTTTTGCTAAGTGAAAGAAGCCATATACAAAAGGAAACATATTGTATAGTTCCATTTATAAAATACTGTGGGAAAGACAAAACTATAGGGATGGAAAAGAAAGTAGTTTTCAGAGATGGGGCATGGTTGGAAAAGGAGGGATAAAGGGATTGTTGAGGTAAAGGAACTATTTTGTATCATGATTTTTTGGTGGATTTATGACTCTACACCTGTGTCAAAACTTATGGATTTGTAGGTCAAAAGCTGTAATTTTACTGTATGTAATTAAAAAATAATAATAACCATCCAGGATATTGGAGGAAACTGAAGTATAATATAAACTATAACAAATGACTTTTTAGAATTCTGCAATTATAGCCACACTGAAGGAGGCAGGAACGTAAAAATCTAACTCAAGTTACATTAGAAAACTGCATTTTGAGTAGATGACAAAAAGACAAAGACTATATAAAAGCTTATCTTCTGAAAGGGTCTAGTTTAATGACATCCCAGATACTGGTTCCCAGGTGACTTTCTCAAATAAAATGCACCAAGACTCCTTGGAGAAACAGTTAATTCTGTGGTTCAGAGAGAAAAAGTTCAAAAAGATCCTAGAGAATACTATGATGCCAAAATAAGTAAGTGCACAGTAGCTGATCTGAACCACTTCCAATGGAAAAAGTAGAAACAATTTGTCAAAAGCAACTAAATAATGATAATATTTGTTTATAGCCCACAAAATAAAATAGTCATCCTTCAAGATGTGTTCATTTTATTGGAACTTTTTACATGACCAGTGGTGTTGCTAAAAATTCTCATGAAAGCTCAAGTCTCTAGCCCATATTTTTCCTTTGTTTAAAAGTATAGTATAGAACTATCACACACATGTTGCTAAAATCTGGATGTACCATTTATACTTTTAGTTCTGACTATGAGTTCCAATCATGTCACTAAAGGAAATCAATGTTGCCTGAAATGAAGTGTTAGCTGTGAAATCCCATTAGCTCTTCATCAAAGGATTAAGATCATTGACTTTAGAATTAAACAAAAGTGTCTTATTTTCACAATTTACTCTCATTTCCTTACAAATATGTACTTACTTGGGAAACATTTTTCTACTTTGAGATATGGATATAATAAATATTTTACTTCCTTCTGAACTTCCTATTAAAAATGACATTCAAAATCAATTAGTATAATATGCCACATCAATAAAGGGCAAAAGTCACATGAACATCTCAATAGACACAGAAACATAATGTGACAAAATTTAACACCTCTTCATGATAAAAACACCCAACAAAGTAGTAATAGAAGGGTACTTCCTCAATCTGATAAAGAACATCTATAAAAAACCTACAGCTAACATCATATTTAATGTTTTCCCTTTAAATCATCAATAAGACAAAAATGTCCCTTTTCACTATTTCTATTCAACATTGTTCTGGGGATTTCAGTCAGAGTGGTGAAGTAAGAAAATAAAATAAAAAGCATCCAAACTAGAAAAGAAGAAATAAAGTTGTATTTGCAGATGACATGATCTTGTATATAGATAATCCTAACGAATCCACAAAAAAATTGTTGGAGCTAATAAATGAGTTCAGCAAGGTTGCAAAACACATACTAATATATAAAAATCAATTGTGTTTGTATATAGTACAACAAACTAATTTGCCAGAATGAAAAAGAGAGATAAAATATTTGAAATAGACAACGTTCAGCATGTGCAAAGGTAGGAATGAAGTAGAATTAGAAACTTGCTCAGGAACTGTAAACACATGATGTTACACAGAAAATCATGGAACTCATTTGGAAACATAGTTAGTTATAGATGAGGTCAAATCACAAAAGAAATAATTAAATATTATAAGTGATGGGGAGACTGATGATTTGTGTTTGGAACACATGGCATTAGAGACTAATGTGAAAAGAAAGAAGCAAGATTATTTAAAAAGTGATTATAATAGTTCTGGTAAGAAATGATAAACATTGAATTTGTCTTTCAATGTGTGAGTAACTGGTTAATGATGCGATTACTTGTATAGGTTTGTGTATGTTTTCTGAATCATTTGCTGCTGAGATACATTTAAGATCTTAGAAAAGTATCTGTGCTTTTGTTAATTATTTAGATTGCACTATAACACATATAATCTGTAAATTTGAAAAGCATAATAAAAACCTTCATATAACAATAGTAAGCAAATGAACAAAATAATTCTGATTTTAGATGCTGAGGCAAACACCATAATTACTAACATAGGTAAGAATATAAACAATGCCATGATTGCAAGGTAAAGCTTTGTGAACTAAATAAAACTTTGTGAAGACAAACCAGAATGAGCATATAAAAACAGAATTTAAAGTGTACTCATTGGATATTTGATTCAGAGCCTGTTATGTGTATTCACATTTTCCTTTTATAACATTACTTTTATAATAACATTACTGTGAATAGAACATCTAGTATGTAAAACTTTTTTGGTGGGCAACGCATTTCTGAAACATCTGCCATGTTCTAATTAAGTTACCTCTTTGTACATACTTTAAGATTCTACTGTGGGCTGACGTAGAACAAAAACACTTTGTTGGTTTCTTTCTTTACAAAAAGAAAACAGTGCCACCTAATGTTAACTGTCACTGGTAATATACGGGGAAGTTTATATGATCATGGAAAAATGGATCTTTAAAATATTTTTCTTGAAATAGTTTATGATTAATTAAATTATAATTTGAGATTTATATGAAAGGAAAATAAAACCTTTATTTGAAATTACCCTTAATAGATATTAAAATAACTTTTCTTGCCTTTTCTTTAATACCTCCATTTAATTTTTACTTTATTTGGACTATTGAGCCTGAGGGTAAATGTATCAGGTGCCTTTACATTCCTTTTTGCACAAATGCAGAGGTGTTTAATAAAAAAATTTATTGGTTTGAACTCCCCTACATAATGTAACTGGAATAAAAAAACTCAAAGTCTAAAATGTAGATTTTTTTCTGTATTTAGAAATACTCTAAATTAGAACATTTTATGATAATCTATTTAAAATTTTTAAAGTGAATTACACTTTTTAACCTAACCTTCCTATATATTTACTTATTTTACAATTCCTAAACTTTAGTTATTCTATCATATCTATCTAATGGAATAGTAGCATTTACTTAATCTATTTACTGTTCTTAGATATTTAGGATGTATTGCATTTTTATATATTACATTATAAAAGATGTTATGATACTTAACTTTGCCACATATTCTTTTAGCAATATATTTTTAAGGTTTTATCTTTATGCTAGAAGGAGAGAATTCCTCACTCTATAATGTGGCTGGTTTAAAATTTTCCCATTTGTAACTTTATTTCACATGATTTTTTTTTAATATAATTTATTTTATTATCATTAATTTACAATTACATGTGCAATATTACGATTATTAAACTACCCCTTCATCAGGTCCCCCCCACCAACCCCATTACAGTCACTGTCCATCAGCGTAGTGAGATGCTATAGAATCACTACTTGTCTTCTCTGAGTTGTACTGCCCTCCCCGTGCCCCCCCAACATTACATCTGCTAATCGTAATGCCCCTTTTTCCCTCTTATCCCTCCCTTCCCGCCCATTTTCCCCAGACCCTTTCCCTTTGGTAACTATTAGTCCGTTCTTGGGTTCTGTGAGTCTGCTGCTGTTTTGTTCCTTCAGTTTTTTTCTTTGTTCTTATACTCCACATATGAGTGAAATCATTTGATACTTGTCTTTTTCGGCTTGGCTTATTTCACTGAGCATAATACCCTCTAGCTCCATCCATGTTGTTGCAAATGGTAGGATTTGTTTTCTTCTTATGGCTGAATAATATTCCATTGTGTATATGTACCACATCTTCTTTATCCATTCATCTACTGATGGACACTTAGGTTGCTTCCATTTCTTGGCTATTGTAAATAGTGCTGCGATAAACATAGGGGTGCATCTGTCTTTTTCAAATTGGGCTGCTGCATTCTTAGGGTAAATTCCTAGGAGTGGAATTCCTGGGTCAAATGGTATTTCTATTTTGAGTTTTTTGAGGAACCTCCATACTGTTTTCCACAATGGTTGAACTAATTTGCAGTCCAACCAGCAGTGTAGGAGGGTTCCCTTTTCTCCACATCCTCGCCAACATTTGTTGTTGTTTGTGTTTTGGATGTTGGCCATCCTCACTGGTGTGAGGTGATATCTCATTGTGGTTTTAATCTGCATTTCTGATGATTAGCGATGTGGAGCATCTTTTCATGTGCCTGTTGGCCATCTGAATTTCTTCTTTGGAGAAGTGTCTATTCATGTCCTCTGCCCATTTCTTAATTGGATTATGTGCTTTCTGTTTGTTAAGGTGCATGAGTTCTTTATATATTTTGGATGTCAACCCTTTATCAGATATGTTTTTATGAATATATTCTCCCATACTGTAGGATGTCTTTTCGTTCTACTGATGGTTTCTTTTCCTGTAAAGAAGCTTTGCAGCGTGATATAGTCCCACTTGTTCATTTTGCTTTTGTTTCCCTTGCCTGGGGAGATATGTTCATGAAGAAGTTGCTCATGTTTATGTCCAGAAGATTTTTGCCTATGTTTTTTTCTAAGAGTTCTTTGGTTTCATGACTTACATTCAAATCTTTGATCCACCTTGAGTTTACCTTTGTGTATGGGGCTAGACAGTAGTCCAGTTTCATTCTCTTACATGTAGCTGTCCAGTTTTTCCAACACCAGCTGCTGAAGAGGCTGTCATCTCCCCATTGTATATCCAAGGCACTTTTACCAAATATTGATTGACTGTATATGTTTGGGTTAATGTTTGGATTTTCTATTCTGTTCCACTGGTCTGTGGGTCTGTTTTTGTGCCAATACCAAATTGTCTTGATTACTGTGGCTTTGTAGCAGAGCTTGAAGTCAGGGAGTGTAATTCCCCCTGTTTTATTCCTCCTTCCCAGGATTGCTTTGGCTATTCGGGGTCTTTTGTGGTTCCATATGAATTTTACAATTATTTGTTCCAGTTCATTGAAGAAAGCTGTTGGTAGTTTGATAGGGATTGCATTGAATCTGTAGATTGCTTTAGGTAGTATAGCCATTTTGACAATATTCATTCTTCCCAGCCAAGAGCATGG
>JAVSCE010020742.1:0-36831 GCA_032199065.1 Smutsia gigantea | reverse complement strand
AATTGTCTTGATTACTGTGGCTTTGTAGTAGAGCTTAAAGTCAGGGAGTGTAATTCCCCCTGTTTTATTCCTCCTTCTCAGGATTGATTTGGCTATTCGGGGTCTTTTGCGGTTCCATATGAATTTTAGAATTATTTGTTCCAGTTCATTGAAGAAAGCTGTTGGTAGTTTGATAGGGATTGCATCGAATCTGTAGATTGCTTTAGGTAGTATAGCCATTTTGACAATATTTATCTTTCCTAGCCAAGAGCATCAGATGCATTTCCATTTGTTAGTGTCCTCTTTAATTTCTCTTAGGAGTGTCTTGTAGTTTTCAGAGTACAGGTCTTTCACTTCCTTCGTTAGGTTTATTCCTAGGTATTTTATTCTTTTTGATGCAATTGGGAATGGAATTGTTTTTCTGATTTCTCTTTCTGTTAGTTCATCATTAGTGTATAGGAAAGCAACAGATTTCTGTGTGTTAATTTTGTATCCTGCAACTTTGCTGAATTCAGATATTAGTTCTAGTAGTTTTGGAATGGAATCTTTAGGGTTTTTTATGTACAGTATCATGTCATCTGCAAATAGTGACAATTTGACTTCTTCTTTACCAATCTGGATGCCTTCTATGTCTTTGTTTTGTCTGATTGCTGTGGCTAGGACCTCCAGTACTATGTTGAATAACAGTGGAGAGAGTGGGCATCCCTGTCTTGTTCCCGATCTTAGATGAAAAGCTTTCAGCGTCTCGCCGTTAAGTATGATGTTAGCTGTGGGTTTGTCATATATAGCCTTTATGATGTTGAAGTACTTGCCGTCTATACCCATTTTGTTGAGAGTTTTAATCAGGAATGGATGCTGAATTTTGTCAAATGCTTTTTCAGCATCTATGGAGATGATCATGTGGTTTTTGTTCTTCTTTTTGTTGATGTGGTGGATGATGTTGATGGATTTTCGAATGTTGTACCATCCTTGCATCCCTGGGATGAATACCACTTGATCATGGTGTATGATCCTCTTGATGTATTTTTGAATTCGGTTTGCTAATATTTTGTTGAGTATTTTTGTATCTACGTTCATCAGGGATATTGGTCTGTAATTTTCTTTTTTGGTGAGGTCTTTGCCCGGTTTTGGTATTAGAGTGATGCTGGCGTCATAGAATGAGTTTGGAAGTATTCCCTCCTCTTCTATTTTTTGGAAAACTTTAAGGAGAATCGGTGTTATTTCTTCTCTATATGTCTGGTAGAATTCAGAGGTGAATCCATCAGGCCCAGGGGTTTTGTTCTTGGGTAGTTTTTTGATTACCAATTCGATTTCGTCACTGGTGATTGGTCTGTTTAGTTTTTCTGTTTCTTGCTTGGTCAGTCTTGGAAGGTTGTATTTTTCTAAGAAGTTGTCCATTTCTTCTATGTTTTCCAGCTTGTTAGAATATAGATTCTCATAATATTCTCTTATGATTCTTTGTATTTCTGTGGAGACCGTCGTGATTTTTCCTTTCTCATTTCTGATTGTGTTTATGTGTGTAGATTCTCTTTTTCTCTTAATGAGTCTGGCTAGGGGTTTTCCTATTTTGTTTATTTTTTCAAACAACCAGCTCTTGGTTTTATTGATTTTTTCTATTGTTTTATTCTTCTCAATTTTATTTATTTCTTCTCTAATCTTTATTATGTCCCTCCTTCTGGTGACTTTGAGCCTCATTTGTTCTTCTTTTTCCAATTTCAGTAATTGTGTCTTTAGACTATTCATTTGGGAATGTTCTTCCTTCTTTAAATAGGCCTGGATTGCAATATACTTTCCTCTTAGAACTGCCTTTGCTGCGTCCCACAGAAGTTGTGGCTTTGTGTTGTTGTTGTCATTAGTCTCCATATATTCTTTGATTTCTGTTTTGATTTGGTCGTTAACCCATTGATTAATTAGGAGAGTGTTGTTAAGTCTCCATGTATTTGTGAGCCTTTTTGATTTCTTTCTAAAATTTATTTCTAGTTTTATACCTTGGTGATCTGAGAAGTTGGTTGGTAGGATTTCAATATTTTTGAAATTACTGAGGTTCTTTTTGTGGCCTAGTATGTGGTCTATTCTGGAAAATGTTCCATGTGCACTTGAGAAGAATGTGTATCCTGTTGCTTTTGGGTGTAGAGTTCTGTAGATGTCTGTTAGGTCCATTTGTTCTAGTGTGTTGTTCAGTGCCTCTGTGTCTTTACTTATTTTTTGTCTGGTTGATCTTTCCTCTGGAGTGAGGGGTGTGTTGAAATCTCCTAAGATGAATGCATTGCTGTTTATTTCCTCCTTTAATTCTGTTAGTATTTGTTTCACCTATGCTGGCGCTCCTGTGTTGGGTGCATATATATTTATAATGGTTATATCTTCTTGTTGGACTGACCCCTTTATCATTATGTAATGTCCTTCTTTATCTTTTGCTACTTTCTTCGTTTTGAAGTCTATTTTGTCTGATACAAGTACTGCAACACCTGCTTTTTTCTCTTTGTTGTTTGCATGAAATATCTTTTTCCATCCCTTCACTTTTAGTCTGTGTATATCTTTGGATTTGAGGTGAGTTTCTTGTAGGCAGCATATAGATGGGTCTTGCTTTTTTATCCATTCTGTTACTCTGTGTCTTTTGATTGGTGCATTCAGTCCATTTACATTTAGGGTGATTATTGATAGGTATGTACTTATTGCCATTGCTGTCTTTAGATTCGTATTTACCAAGGGTTCAAGAGTTGCTTCTTTACTATCTAACAATCAAAGTTAACTTTCCTGTTAAGTTATTGTAAACGCAGTCTGATGTTTCTTCATTTCTCTCCCTTCTTATTCCTCCTCCTCCATTCTTTCTATACTAGGTGTTTTATTCTTTGCCTTTAGTTAGTATTTGGATGGTCTGCTTTCTTTGCTATGATTTTTTTTTCTCTGGTGACATCTTTTCAGCCTTAGGTGTGCTTCCATCTAGAGCAGTCCATTTAAGATATCCTGTAGTGGTGGTTTATGAGAGGCAAACTCTCTCAACTTTCGTTTATCTGGAAATTGTTTAATCCCTCCATCATATTTAAATGATAATCGTGCTGGATACAATATTCTTGGTTCGAGGCCCTTCTGTTTCATAACGTTAAATATATCATGCCATTCTCTTCTGGCCTGTACGGTTTCTGTTGAGAAGTCTGATGATAGTCTGATGGGTTTTCCTTTGTAGGTGATCTTTTTCTCTCTCTAGCTGCCTTTAATACCCTGTCTTTATCTTTGATCTTTGCCATCTTAATTATTATGTGTCTTGGTGTTGTCTTCCTTGGGTCCCTTGTGTTGGGAGATCTATGAGCTTCGGTGGACTGCGAGACTACTTCCTTCCCCAGCGAGGGAAAGTTTTCAGCAATTATTTCTTCAAAGACACCTTCTATCCCTTTTTCTCTCTCTTCTTCCTCTGGTACTCCTATAATGCGAATATTGTTCCGTTTGGATTGGTCACACAGTTCTCTTAATATTCTTTCATTCCTAGAAATCCTTTTATCTCTCTCTGCCTCAGCTGCTCTGTACTCCTGTTCTCTGTTTTCTATTCCATTAACAGTCTCTTGCATCTCATTCATTCTGCTTTTAAGCCCATCGATCGCTTGTCTGATTTCTGTATTGTCTTTCCTCAGTTCCCTCACTTCCTCCCTCAGCTCTTGCACATTTCTCTGTAGGTTCATCAGCATGGTTATGACTTTTATTCTGAATTCTTTTTCAGGAAGGCTGTGCATTTCCATCCCTTCAGACTCCCTCTCTGGGGTTGTCTGGTTGATTTTGGTCTGAACCATATTCCTCTGTCTTTTCATGGCTGTATAATTTGGTCACTGATAGTTGCCACGTATGTCAGCTGGGCTCTTTAAGACTTTTAAAAGAGAAGAAAAAAAAGAGAAAAAAAAAGAGAAAAAAAGAAAAAAGAAAAAAAAAGAAGAAAAAAAAGAAAGAAAAGAAAAAACAAAAACAAAACAAAAAACAAAACAAAACAAAAAAACAAAAAAAATGCCCACCGGACGTAGATTCTGTGGGAATGCTCTAGGTGGCGCTATTGCCCCACTATTCCACAGCTGTGACTGTGCCGCTCCGCAGGGCCCTTTATCGCTCTGGCAGGGGTGGGAACGAATAGGAGGCTGTTGATCTCAGTGAGAAGTGTTAAGTATGGCTACGCTTCCTCAGTCGCCAGCTAAGGCGTCTGAAACTCCCCAGGACTCCCAGCCTGCTGGGCTGAGTGTGCTGGGGCGATCCGGCTCCTCCGCTGGGCTCCTGTCTCTTTAAGACCGCTGAAGAAAGCGCGCGTTTTTTTTTTTCCTTCCCGGGAGCCGGCTGCAAGCCCCCTGGCGCGTTCCCCGCTCAGATCCTGCCCCTCTGTCTCTCCAATCTCCGCTGCACTGCGCAATGTGGGTCAGCGCTCCCCGCGCAGATCACCGGGGCTGGCTACTTTGCGGGGTGTACTTCCACTCCCTCCCGGCTCTGAATCCTCTCCTCCCGCTGGTGCGCTGGGGTGGGGGAGGGCTCGGGTCCCGCCAGGTCGCAGCTCCGTATCTTACCCGCCTCTTGGGGTGCCGAGTCCTCTCGGGTGTAGCTGCACGCTGTGCGCTTTCCTGTGTATTCTCGTCTCTCTTTTAGGAATAGATGTCTTTTCTGTGTTTTCGTAGATAAATATAGTGTTGGGAGGAGATTTCTGCTGCCCTGCTCACACCGCCATCTTCCCGGAAGTCTCCCCCTCTCCTGCTCCTTGCCAGATGCAATTTGTATCATTTTTCTACTTCTTAAGTTTGTCCCTTCATTTTCATTTTGTTACTAGGACTTCAGTTCAGGCTTTCATTATTGTTGCCTCTACCAGTTCAACAGCCTCTTGACCATTTTGATTATTGCTGTTGGAAACAGGAAAATCAGTCAAAAGCTTTTGCAGTAATGTAGGCCCCAAAGGAAGGCAGCTTTAATTAGGATGATGGTTTTGAGGATGGAGGCTAGGGACGGTGATCAGTTTGAAGAAAACAGAGAAGGCATGAAACAGTAGTGAAGAACTAGAAAGATTACTTTAATACCTCCCCACCCCAAATGAAATATTTAGTTATAAATCTAACAAACTGTTTTAGAAAAATGTACAAGATTTATATGAGGAAAAGTACAAAACTCTGATGAAATACAAAAGAAGAATTAAATGGAGTGATATTCCAAGTTTATGGGTAGGAAAACTCCATATTGTTAAGATAACAGTTCTTCCCAGCTTATCCAGAGATTCAGTGAAATCCCAATTGAAATCCCAGCAAGTTATCATGTGGATATTGACAGACTGATTCTAAAGATTATATGGAGAAGCAAAAGATCCAGAACTGTTGACACCGTACTGAAGGAGAAGAACAAAGTTGGAGGACTGACGCTACCTGACTTCAAAATTGACTACAAAGCTACAGTAATCACTGCAGTGTGGTATTGGTAAATGAATAGACAAATAGATCAGTAGAACAGAACAGAGAGCCCAGAAGTAAACCCCCATACATATGGCCAGCTGATCTTTAACAAAAGAGCAAAGGCCATCCAGGGAAGCAAAGATAGTCCTTTCAACAAAAGATGGGACGACTGAAGAGCTGCCTGCAGAAGGCAAACCTAGACACAGATTTACACCCTTTATAAACATTAATACAAAGGGACACAGAACTAAATGTAAGACACAAAACTAAGACTCCTAGAAGGTAACGTAGGAGAAAATCTAGATAATCTTGGATTTGGTGATGACTTTTTAGACACAGCATAAAAGACACAGTCTATGAAAGGAAGAATTGATTAGCTGGAGTTCATTACAATTAAAAATTTATGCCCGTGAAAGGTAATGCCAAGAAAATTAGAAAATAAGCCACAGACTGGGAGAAAGTATTTATGAAAGGCACATCTATATAGGACCAAAATCAAAAATATATTAACTCTTAAAACTCAACATTAAGAAAACAACCCCATTAAAAATGGGCTAAAGAACTTCATAGACATCTCAGCAAAGAAAATATACAAACGGCAAATAAGCATATAACAATATGCTCCATAGCATATGTCATCATGGAAATGCAAGTTAAAATAATGCTGAGAGACCACTGCATATCTATTAGAAAGGCCAAAGTCTGGAGCACTGACAATACCAAATGCTGGTGAGAATGTGGAGCAGTGGGAACTCTCATTTATTGCTAGTAGGAATGCAAAATGGTACAGCCACTTTGGAAGGCAGTTTGGCCATTTCATTACAAAATGAAACATATCCTTTTATTCCACGTCATTTTTCTTCATCGTGAATGGATAGATAAACTGTGGTGCATCCAGGTAATGGAATATTATTCAGTGCTAAAAAAAAATGAGCTGTCAAGCCACAAAAAAAAACGTGGAGGAACCTTAAATGCAAGTGAAAGAGGTCTATTTCAAAAGGCTTCATCATCATACTGTACGATTCCAACTATATGACATTCTGGAAAAGGCAAAACTGAGACAATAAAAAGATCCTTGGTTGTCAGGCTGGCAGGGAGGGGTGGGGGAAGAGATGAACAGGTAGAACACAGGATTTCTAGGGTGGTGAAAATATCCTGTATGATACTGTAATGATGGATGCATGTCATCAGGCATTTGTCTAGGCCCATGGAATGTACAGCACCGAGGGTGGATCCTGATGTGAACTATGAACGTGGGTGATTATGATGTGTCCACATAGGCTCATCAGTTGTGACAAATCCCTGAAACATTTGAATACTACATTATATGGCCAAGGGTTTTTTCAGGTAAGATGAAGTTGAAGATCTTGAAATGGGATATTATTCCAGATTATTATTGGGGATCCTAAATGTAATCAAGAGTGTACATAAATAAATACATAAAAGGGAGACTTAGGGAGATTGGACAAAAAAAGGGATAAGGTGATTTGATCACTGGAAAAAATAGTTGGAGTAACGTGCTTTGAAGATGGAGGAAGGAAGCCATGAAACAGAGCATGCAGGCAGCTGCCAGAAGCTGAAGGAAGGAAACAGGTTCTCCTCAGAGTCTGCAGGGCTTGATCTATTGATGCCTTTTTAGCCCAGTGGAACTGATTTTGAGCTTGTGATCAAGAACTCTAAGAGAATGTATTTGTTGTTTTAAGTCACTAGCTTTGTGGTAATTTATCACAGCAACAACAGGAAAGGGATACAGGCTTGTCTCAGAGTTGGGGTTTTGGCAGAAACATGGGCAGAAGGGAAAGAGGTGAGATAGTAGGAAATAGCTGGAACAAAGCAATTGTAGTGATAGTCCAAGTATTCAGCTTTTTAGGCTGAAAGAGGAGATATACAGGGACTGATAGGGAGAAAGCAGAAGACTCAAGGAACTGGCAAGTCCAGTGCAGGACCAGGAGATTCAACTTCACAAATTCATCTAAGTTTAAAACATTCCAGTACTACTACACCTAGTAATAATATAAAGGTCATTAACAATGGGCCTGTAAATCCACAGAAAAATCTTTTTTACCTTGTGCGACCAACAGATAATTGGATTGAAAGGTAAATGGGAATAAACAGAGGAGGTGTTACTTTCCTGGATATTGTGGATCTTTCCAATAGGCATAACTGTTAGTAATTATCCCTCTTTTCTTCAAATATGGGTGTAGAAAGTTGTTACCAAAGTTGTTACATGGAAAAGTACATGCATCCATAAAGTTTTAGAAAAATAGTAGCTCACTCTGTATTTGGATAGAAATGAATAAAAAAAATACAGCTAAAAATCCTGAAAATTTCCTCTTTGATAAAAACAGATAACATAATGAAACTCTGTGCTATAACTGAGTTTAAAGAAACACCACAAGACATCCACACTCACAAATGCTTTACACATAAACAGTGCTTTACACAATTATGTGACTAGTAGAAGAGTCAGAGCAAGTTTGGGAACTTACATGTATCAAAGCCCACTGCAAAATAATAGCATGTACTACATATTTAATTATTTGGATGCCCACCGAACAGTAAGCTGAAACCATTTGGAAACTATTTGAAAGGATATAATCCTTCTAGTATTAGTTATCTGACTAGGAAATGCCTATCGCTACTAAGACACGCACTTGGCCATAAGGCTGTACTATTATTGGGTTCACGTAAGATTCATGAGAGTGATAAGAATGTATTGTATCTGTGTGACACACCTTGGTACTTATGTCACCAGCAAAAGCTGGTCTTCCTTTATCAAACTTGGATGACTTAGTTTATAGAGAAAGTAGTTGTCCCTTTTTCCTGCATCTCTTCTCCTCTCCTTTGGGTTCTTGTTTCCTTCTATTGCTGTGAACTTCATGTCATCTGACCATAAACCCATCCAAAGGAAAACTTAAACAGCTTCCCTGTCATTTGGACTGTATACTTTTGTTCTGTAAGCAATAAAACTATATGTCCCTGGCTAAATGTAAATAGAAGGGGTTTACTATTATCTTTCTAGAGAATAAACTACGATGGTTGATTTTTCCACATTGAATCATTTAATGGATTTTTTCCACGTGATGGTTTTTTATATGCTAATGAAACACGGAAAGTGTGACATTAAATAGCATAAGGGTCTAAGTAGCACTAACATGGTAAGATTGGAAAATTCTTTTCTAACTTCTGATCCTTGTGATGCATTTAAATGTCAGTATAACCAAGTTGTCTTAGGCAATAACTCATATTAAACATTCCAAGAATTATAGGAATAATATAATACTGACTAGCTGAATCTAAAGTATAGTTCCTATTAGGGCCTGAATCAGCAAATTACAGGCCATGGGCCAAATGTGGCCAGTTGCCTCTTCCTTAAATAAAGTTTTAGTGGAATATAGCCACAAAACATTATCTGTGGCCTCTTAAGCTCTTACAATGATGTGCCAGAGACCTAATGGTCTACAAAGCCTATATTATTTACAACCAGGCCTTTTAACAAAAAGCTTGTCAATTGCTGTATTAGACAATCAAATGTATATAATACTTACATAGTGCCTTATTTTGCTGCTTATCTTAAATGCTCTAAGATAATTTTGATTTCAGATTTTTTCTTTTCTCCTTAAACTACTTAAGGGTCCTCAGAATTCTAGTCTGAGTGCCCAAACTTCATTTGTGTCTTCTTGGCAAATATGTGTTCTGACCTTTTTTTCAAAAACATGGTGCCTATTTCTGTAGTGTACTCCTTTCATTTTAGAAAGCATATGAATATCAGATTGCCTCTTACATTTATATTGTATTAAGATTTTATGTGTGGTTACATGTTCAAATTTGAATCCTTTGAGTTTTAAATCCATAAATAACTCATTCTGTGGAGTTTTATTAACAGTGGTACCTTTGTAATGTCACTTCTATGAACTGTCTGACTTTGGACTCTTCATTTAATTACAGTATAAGCTAACTTACCCGATCTATAAAATGGGACCATTAACTGCTGGGAGATGAAGCCCCTGGGGCTTCAGAGTCCATGCTTTTGACTGTTACACCACGCTCCCTGTTTAATTGGAGGCTATGTTTCTTATTTGCCTAAAATATAATGAAGAGTCTGTTCACTCAGGAGTCACGTGTTTTATAAAATGCATGCCCTCATCAACTGCTTTTGTGTGTTGAGCTGTTGATTGCCATGAACCTGTGGCAGGCAGCACAGACTGCTCTATATGGGCTCATTTGTTTTCACACACACTTTTTTGGTATGACAAGAGACAAGTGGAGGTAAGGGGGTTCCTGGAAAGAGGAAGCAAAAGGGAGGTTTTCTCCTCCTAAAAGGAAACCACCATATATGAATATGCTGCTTTTTGTACTCTTGGGAAAGTTTTTTTTATTTTTCTGGAGTTCTAAGGAGGCAACCACTTGAACATGAATTAAACAGACATGATTTTTAACAAGTTTTCAATGAGCTCTCTTTCCCAGGGCACCATGCTACAGTATTTGGTAAGAAACCTCCTACAGGAGGTGATTTAAATACTAGGTCATTTGGACCCTTGTCTGCAGCTGAGTTTGTGTTGGAATTTACTTTTTTGAACAGAGCTAATTGGAAATTTAATTCTGAGAAATAAAATAATAAAAATAATAATATAGGTTAAATGCATTCAAATTCTCAACTCTTTCCATTTCATTGGGTTTAGAGGAGATTTAGAAGCATTGCCTACAGGCAGAAGACAAATTCAGAGAGGTTATGAAACTGCTTGTATAGAAGATTTTGTAAGAGAATTCCTAGTTGTATTTAATTGGGAAAGAGTTTAGTTAGGATGAAAATTAGAAAGCTTCTATTTCAGTGAGGTCTGAAAATGAAAAACCCAAACAGGGCCTTGTGACCCCCCAGGAGTGCTGGGGGGGTCTGCAGTGCTCATGAAGGATACATTTTACAAGTTTAGCCTTCTTCTTTTTCTATATTTTTCCTGATGAGGCTTTTAAGTCATTGAACCTCTCCTCCCATCCACACCTCCCTCTAGCCAACTGTCAAAGGCACTAAAACCAGGTTAATAGAACTACTCTTTTTCAGTGTGTCTCCAAAGACCTGGATTAGGCATTTAATGAACCTCTTGTTTGGTGCATTTTGTGTTGTATTTGAAAGTATCTATTATATTAAACCAGTTGACAGGTAATACTACTCCATTCACATGAAATGTTCTTTGTGACTTGCTAGAAATGGCTCAAGATTATTCAATATTCCTGACATTCAGGTTGCAATCTGAGCACCTTTCTGCCAACCACAAAAGGCACGTGGTCACCTTTAGCTCTGCCTTACTTGCTTTCAACCCTCACCTCTTCCCTTAAGGAGATGGATTAAGGGCCATCAAACCTAGGTGTAAATATCAAGTTCGCTCATGACCAGGCAAGTTACTTAACCTCACCTATAAAATGGAAATTATAATAGTATTGACTTCATAGAGCTATTCAATGAATAAATATTTTTAAAGGGCTTAGAAAAGTATCTAGCACATAGTGCCATGTTGTACAACCCCAAAGAGTTAGTCCTAGATGATAAAATAATAGTGTTCCCTGATATGAGCAAAACAGTAGTTATGTAGAAATAATCAATGATATTAATGTTAGTTGGTATTAAGCTAAATACCAATTTAGCCATATTTCTAACCTCACTCTGGTCTTAATTCTTCCTTTTCTTCTCGTCTCATTTACTTCTTTCCCTTTTGGCCTTCAGTCTTCCCTAGAACCTTTCCTCAACTGATCTTTCAAGGGCCTATGGCTGGTGTATTTATATTCTATGATCTTTGTATTCACAGGTTAGTTATTGTGCCTACTATTATCTCATTCTCTAGCTATACCTCAATATTGTTTACAGTCTTCTTTGGAATCTAAAGGAACAGTATTGTTGCGATTGACTTTCCTGAATGGTATATTAAAAGCTTACTATGTGTGATGAGTTAAATAGAACCAGGGCACAATTTCCAAATCCTAAAGGAAGTGGAAAAACTTTACTGCACTCCTGAATGCTGCTCTTCCCACCAGGCTCCACGTTTGTTCTTGTACAAGACTTTTGTATCAAAATGAATTCTGCCACATACTATTCCAAACTTGACCTTAGGAATTATTTTTCAAAGGAAGGAAGATGTCCTGAGACTGGAGATAGCAAATTCATTTTGGTAAAATAAAGCTTCAACAAACTACTTTGTTTTTTTTTTGAACCCATCTTCATTTTTCAAGAATTTGGATGTTTCTACATATTTCAGAAAGTCAATTCCATGCATTTGAATGCCTTTGGTACATAGCCTCTGTCTCCAAACACACTTTTGTTTATGTGTTTAAGCTAAAAATTGTGGGAAGGGACTTGTGTTCAATATCAAATCACTTTACTAAATAGCATTTAGTGAATTGTGGCTTGTGGCTTACTTGTAGATAACTTTACATAAGAAAGTGTTTAAGTTTGAAAGGATGTGAGGTAAGCATACATACCTGGGCATTTGGAAACATGGATTTTTGCAAAATTCCAAATGTGGACAGAATGCAAAATCTGTGTCTCTGTGAAATTATTCTTTATAACTTTCTCCTCAACCAAGTAAATCTTAAACCTGATTTTTCTTATTGAAACAGTTGGACACTCAAGGGCATGATAATCCAACATAAAAGCCATCCTTTGACAAGATTACCAGATACACCATGTGCAGATGTACAGGACATTCAGAAGGGTAGAGTTTTCTACAATGCAAATTTGACTGTTGGAGTCAAGCTAAATTCATTAAGTATAGAGTGACAGAATCAACAAAGGAGCAAAGAAATGGGAGATGGAAGATTCCAGTACTAGTTGCTGTGCATTTTCTTAGAGTTTTCAGTAGACCAATCAATACATATTTCTGAGTATGCATTTAGAACCTGGGATTGTGCCATGTAGACATTACTGCTATGCAAAGAAAGCTATCTCTTCTATTTTTTTCCTTGTTTGCCTATCATTTTTCTTTTTATTAAGGTATCATTGATATACAATCTTGTGAAGATTTCACATGAGCAACATTGTGGTTACTACATTCACCCAGATTACCAGGAACTCCCCACATACCCCATTGCAGTCACTGTCCATCAGCATAATAAGATGTTACAGAGTCACTACTTGTCTTCTCTGTGCTATACTACCTTCCTCATGCCCCCCACCCCCCACATTATGTGTGCTGATCATAATATCCCTTAATCCTCTTCTCCTTCCTTCCCACCCACCCTCCCCACTCCCTTTCTGTTTGGTAACCACTAGTCCATTCTTGAAGTCTGTGAGTCTGCTGCTGTTTTGTTCCTTCCATTTTGCTTTGTTGTTATACTCCACAAATGAGTGAAATCATTTGGTACTTGTCTTTATCCACCTGACTTAATTCACTGAGCATAATACCCTCTAGCTCCATCCATGTTGGTGCAAATAGTAGGATTTGTTTTCTTCTTATGGCTGTATAATATTCCGCTGTGTATATGTACCACATCTTCTTTATCCATTCATCTATTGATGGACACTTAGGTTGCTTCCATGTCTTGGCTATTGTAAATAGTGCTGTGAGAAACATAGGGGTGCGTGTCTTTTTGAATCTGGGATCTTTTTTTCTTTGAGTAAATTCCTAGGAGTGGAATTCCTGGGTAAAATGGTATTTCTATTTTTAGGTTTTTGAGGAACCTCCATAATGATTTCCACAATGGTTGAACTAATGTACGTTTCCACCAACAGTGTAGGAGGGTTCCCCTTTCTCCACATCCTCACCAGCACTTGTTATTCTTTGTCTTTTGGATGTTGGCCATCCTAGCTGGTGTGAGAAAGCCATCTCTTCTTAACCTTAGGGTACTTACAAACTGGCTAGAGATAATATTTCTGTCAGGCCTAGTTGATATCTTAGCCATGCATCACTGTCCTTTGTATAGCAGGTTCTACTCAGTGGCCCTATCCATATGCCTTCCGTCCTTCTACCTAGACTATCTTCTCATAAGGAAGGAAATTCTTAAGCATCCTTGGTTCTACTTTCTACTGTTCAACATCTTACATATTTACTGGTAGACCTGGGTGTCACCTCATGCCCAGTTTTGATACTCAGGTTTCTGCTTTAGCTTCGTCTTAAATTCCTGACCCAATAAACTGAAGAATACTCCAGTCTCCTCCCAAAGAAAAAACTTAGCTTTGCTTTTTCAGTTTTTCTTGTAGAGAATGGATGCCTGATTCTGAATCCTACTTCTGTGACTAGGAAACTAGTACTTACTGTTCTCCATTTCTCCCGCTGACTTCCCTCATCTCAGAGTTGTTTCTGACTACTGACCTCAGTGGGACTTGTAGTTCCTATAAACCTTGGGTACTATGTTTCTGGAATGGGCAGACCCTTCTCTATTCACTTCTGAGCACTTTCTAGGTCATTATCCTGATTTATCTCCTTCCTACTTTAAACAGGTAGGCCATATAAGGCCTGATTTCAAGTTGTGACGTACTACAACTGTAGGATAATGTGTAATGAGTATTCGATTGTGTTTTGAATTCTGTTTGTGTACAGAAGGTTTTTAAGAGATAATTTGAATCAAAATTCTTTCATTCACTCATTCATTATTTACTGGGTCTGGAAAGTACACAGAAAATAGAAAGCAGTATTACGGTAGTGGACAGGAATTGGGTTCTAAACTTACACAAATCTGCTCAGTCGTGGCATTGACTTACTTGGCTTTTAGCTTAACTTCTTTGTGTCTCTTTGTCTCCCTCAGTCTTCTTATTTGAAAACTTGGAGTAATAAAGCACAAACTCTCAAAGTTGCTCTGAGAATTAAATGAATTAATGCATGTGAAAAACTTAGTTTTTTGTCTGGCAAAAACAAGTGTTCAAAAGGTGATTTTATAAAATAAACATATTACTTGACCTCATTGAAATCGTAGTCTAATATTAGATAATTATAGCTCAGAGCATCATAAATCAGGGATTGCCAAACCCATGGGCCAAATCCTGCTATCTGCCTGTTTTTAAAATAAAGCATAATTGCAACACAGTTACATCCATTGTGTATATCTTGTCTATGGTTGCTGTTGCAATTGATTGGCACAGTTGAGTAGTTAGTTGCAACAGAGATCTGGAAAATATAAAATATTTTCTATCTGACACTTTATAGAAAAAGTTTGCCAAACCGTATTATAAATAATACAATGTGACAAAAGTACTTTGAAAGAGTTCAAAGGTAGGAGACAATTTCTGACTGTGAGGTCAGGTAAAGAAGCTGCATTAATCTTACTGGACTGATTTCCAAGAAGTAACTCCCAGAGATGAGACTTATTCCTGGGCAGAGGGAAATAGTTATTCTAAAGATGTCTTCCAGAATGTAAATCAGAGATGAGAGGACTGTTTCAGTAAATAATACAGAAAATAATATTTCACATTGACAATTAATTTTGGTTCAGGAGGAAGCTACTTCCAAATGTTACAGTGTTTGTTCTGCTGTGCCAAAGTAGGGGTCACCTTAGTGTATTCTTGACACTGTAGTGCTTACATAATATCATCACATGCTTACAAGTAGAATTTGTTTAAAAACGAGTTGGGAATAGTCCATAAAATTCAGATTTTTAAAAGTGACAAATATATACTGCTTCAATTACTTTAATCATTTTTGGACTATTTAAGTTTTTATATGTTTATATATATTTCTTATATCACTTGTTAAAATATACTTTCTAGGAATTTGTCCTTGAGTTTAAATTTCCAGGATTATTGGCATAAAGTGTTTATACAGTTCTTATATTAACTTTTTAATGTCTGCAGTTTCTTACTGTATTGTACCTTAAAATCTTGACATTGATTATTTGTGATGTCTTTCAGTCTTTTGCAGTGAGTCTTTCCAGAGGTTTGGGAATTTTTATTAGACTTTTGGAAAAGCCAATATTTAGCTTTATTGATAATCTCTATTGAATGTTCTTCATTCTTATTTTCTTAATTTCTGTTTTTATCTTTATTATTTCTTCTACCTTCTTTTTTCCCTATTCTTATCTTATATTTTTAGCTCATTCATTCTCAGGCTTTCTTCTTTTCTAACATGCATTAAATGCTACAATTTTCTCCTTAATATCTCCTTTGCTGAATGTCACAGTTTGGATATGTAGTAATTTCATTATCATTCATTTGAAAAACATTCTAGTTTATATATGATTTCTCATTTAATCAATGGGTTATTCATAGTGTGTTTATTAATTTACCATCATATGGGGATTTCTTAGTTATTGTACATTATTAATTTGTGATTTAATTGTACTGTGGTGGAACATCATGTGCTGTATGATTCCAGTACTTTGGAATTTTTTGTTTTTAGTGTAATGGCCCAGTTTAAGTCCGATGTTTGTAAATGTTTCACATCTAATAGAAAAGAACAAGTTTTCTCCAGTCTGGGCTGCAGCATTTTATGTATCACATTTGTTCATTTTGTTGTTCTTATCTTCTAGATTTCTACCCACTTCTTTTGTTGGCTTAGTCTATCAATTATGAGTCTATTAATTAATAAGATGTATTTAAAAATCTTCCACTATGATTTTGAATTTTCCTATTTCAACGTGTAGTCTAATAATGTTTATTTTATTTTATTGTGGTTATTTATTTTATATGAACTAAGGTAAACATTGTTATACATTCCTATTGAATTAAACATTTTTTTCTACTTTGTTGCTGATCTTTCTCCCTCTAATAATACAAAGTATAGTTTGCTTGATATTAACACAGCCACAACAGCTTTCTTTTGGGTATTAGTTACATGGTTTACCTTTCAAACTTGGTGTTATACATAATATTAGATGTCTGAATATACTTATATGTAATTTGAGCCCTATGTTTTTTGTTTTTAACTATTTAGTCTGCTTTATTTGGTGTTAGTACTAATACATTTTAATATATTTGGGTTTTTATCCACAGTGTATTTGTTCTGTCTCCTGCCTGTTTTGTATTTTTCTTCCTTTCTTTTGCATTAGCTCCATTTTCTCCTTGTACTGTTTTATAGGTTATACTTCCTTTAGTGCTTATTCTGGAAATTACAACATGCATTTTTAACTTGTCAAAGTCAAAAGTTAATCATTGCCTTCACCTTCTGTCCTGATAATACGAGGTCCTAAAAACATAAAACTTGCTTTTGCCTCTCCTGGCTTAGGTTAGTATTGTTATGAATTTTACTTCTGTGTTAGCATTTTTAAACTTTAAGACATTATTAATGTTTTATTTAGTAAGTATTTATTTAGAATTACCCCCACGTGTTCCTCCATCTTCACTATTTATTACCACATCTCATTCTTTCTAAGGTCACTTTTCTTCTGTTGTTCTTTCTATTGAATTTCCTTTACTGTTGTTAGCTGGTGCTAACCTCTGTCATTTTGGGGGGAGGGGAGGAGGTGTCTGAAAATATATTTAAGTCTCTTTCATTATTAAAAGATGTTTTTGGTAGGTATAGGGTTTGAGGTTGTCAGTTATGTGTTTAAGCACATTAAGAATGTCATACCACTGACTTCTGTAACCAGTTTTTTTAAAGGCAGTTGTCAGTCTGTCACCCTTTCTAAGGTAATACATTTATTTTTTTGGTTGTCAATTGAATTTAATACTTTTTATCTTTTTGGTGTTTTACAGTTTTATGATGTGTGTAGGTGTGGGTTTATCTTACTTATCCTGCTTCCGGTACTGTGTGTCCGTGGAGCCTATGGATTAGGCCCTATCATTATATCTGGGAAATTCTCTGGCATTGTTGTCTCATATGTTACCTCTGTCACATGTTCCCTCTCATCTTCCGAGATTCCAATTAAATATATGTCAGAGCCTTTCATTACCTTTATTCACCATGTCTCTTAACTTCTGTCTCATTCTTTTTCTTTCTTTCCCACATTCTGGATGATTATTTTTGACCTATCTTCCAGTTACCCAATTCTACCTTCAGTTATGCCTAGTTTGTGGTTCAACTCAGTTTTGAGTTTTAAATTTTAATTATCTTATCACTTCATTTCTTGATTGCATTCTTTTTCCACATCTGCTGAATTTTTTAAAAAAAACAGCTATTGGTTCCCACCAGCTATTTTAAGCTTATCTTTTATTTTTTTAAACATAGTAAACATAATTGTTTGTAATCTTTGATAATCCCAATGTCTTATTTCAATAATCTAATATCTAATGTTTTGATAGGCCTTTTTATGTTTTCTCTCATTACTGCTATTTCTTGCTCATGCTGCATTGTTATGCTTTGTGATTTTTACTATGTGCATCTTATTTTTCTTATAATATTATTCATGAGCATTCTCTCAGCACTAATATTAAGTTATATTCCTCCAGGGAGAGTTTACATTATCTGTCAGGTGCCTACTAAGCTAATTTCCTGGCATGAGGTTTTCCTTTTTTTTTTTTGAAGTGGGGTTTGAGATTTTGTATTGCAACTCCTACTGAAGGCAGGCTGTGACTGCCTTCTACCAAACAGAGCTAAGACAACTTTACCAAGAGGCAGGGAGGAAAGCTAGTTTTATTTCTGTTCCATCCTTATGCTGAGGGTGTAGCACTGTGAACTCTTTGAATGGGGAAATCTCGTATTAGTCTCCATACTTTGGGCAGATCCTGGCTTTTGACCATCCTGTGCCTCAGGCAGACTAAAGGCAAGAGTTTGCCAAATTCAATGAATGCCTCAAGACAAAAGTAGCTTCACTTAACTCTGAATTAGAGGTTTTACTCAGATTTTGGCCTGCTAATTGTCTGTAACTTGTCCACCCTTTGCTGTTTTAAGATGACTGAAAAATATGTTATTCCTTTTTACCATCATATTTAGTTGTTTCTTTGGGGGAGAGTGCAAAGGGATGAGCTTAATAACTTAGCTCACCACATTCTAGAAACTTCCATTTTCTGAATGATATTTTATATTCATATTTCATTCATATATAACATGTCTTATTCTAAAATGCATATAAAATAGTTTTACTTGGTTTTGTTTTTATGCAGAAAAAGCATTTAACAAAATTCAATGTCTTTTCAAGTTAAAAGCTCTCAACAAACTGGGTACCGATGGAACATATCTCAACATAATAAAAGTCATATATGATAAGCCCACAACTATCATATACTCATTGGTAAAAAGCTGAAAGCTTTTCTTCTAAGATCAGAAACAAGACAAGAACATCCACTCTTGCCACTTTTATTCAACATAGCCCTGGAAATCCTGACCAGAGTAATTAAGCAGGTAAAAGAATTAAAAGGCATCGAATTGGAAAGGAAGAAGTAAAACTGTTTCTGCTTGCAAATGACATGATATTGTATAGAGAAAACCCTAAAGATGCTACTCAAAAACTATAAGAACTAATAAATAAATTCAGTAAACTTGAAGGGTACAAAATCAATATATAAAAATCAGTCATGTTTCTGTGTGCTAACAATGAACTTTTAGAAAAAGAAGGAACAATTTGATTTACAATGACATCAAAAAGAAAAAAATATGAATAGATTTATCTGTATGTTATCTGATTTATTTTATTAACAGACATTTATTTTTAAAAGGATTTAAAAAAATTTCCCCAATATTTAGCAGAATTTTGTGTCATTTTAAAATCAAAAGACTTAAATCTGTACGCCTGTGTTGTTTTTCTGCCATAACTAGATTAGGTAGCAGCAAATAGGAAAAGCATCAAAGAGAGGGATTGTAACAAGTCTCAGGATTTGTTTTCTCTCAAATCATGGATAGAAATTTGGTACCAAAGCAAATAAGCAAAACTAATGCAAAAGTATTGAAGAACCTGGCTAAATAATCTCTTCTGTGTCAATGGAATAACAGATTAGAGAGACTCTCAGAAGTCCTTGTATAGAATGTAGGTGAAGACATTTTCTGAAACCCATTTTCTTATCCCTTGTGAAGAAAGTGTTCTAGTTAGTATTCATGGAATCTGTTTTTAAAAAAATCATATTTTTTCCTGTGGGTTTTAATGCTGCAAGGTGACATTTAGAAATTGCTCAACCAAATAATAATGGAAGGATTTGGAGGAAATGTTTGGGTGTGTGAGAATCTCCCTCTTGCATACCTCAAGTAGTAAGACCACAGGCTTTCAGACCAGAATGCCTGGGTTCACCTTAGGAGAGTTACCTGTGCAGTCTGTGACTCAGTTTCCTCATTTGTAAAATAGGAATGCTAAAAGTGTCTGTCTCAGAGTTCTGAATAGTAGGTGACAATCATATATACAAAAATCAGGGAACTAAGCCTGACACTTAGTGAGTGCTGTATGAATGTTCAAAGGGACTGGAGCTTTTCAGTGCACAATGGAGGCTGAGGGAAAATACACTTGGGGGAGAGGCAGCACATTGTCTCTGTTTCAAGAGCAGACCAGTTTCAGGGAGAGAGGCACAAGGATGGAGGGTATTGAATGCCTAAGGGATGGAAATGAGAAAGGAGTTTAAGGACTGAGGTCCAGAGGTGCTGTTCTTAGGCAAATTCACATTGAGCCCAGGGCTATTTTTTTTTTTCTCCACCGTTCTGTCCCTCAGTTACACAGGCCTAAGTCTTTTTCCTTGAAACGAGTGAGTATACAGACTGATTTTTCTTTTAACCAAGGAATATATTAAGTAAGGTTGAACATGAATTGTTATTGTGCCACAAGGGGGAAAAGAAAACTGATTCAATATGATTCTCAAGTGTATTCCTACATTGAATAATAATGACATTATCATTTAATTATTTAGACATTAGCTTCATTCGCATGTGTAGTTTGGGACCATTTAGAAAAAAACCTAGAAAGAACAATATTCTGTTTTTATTGTAGAACCCCACTGTTAAATATCTCACAGGCTAATGTTTAATCGCATTCTTAGTCTTGCACGGTTCTTGATAATAATTAACCTGAAATAACTACTCCCATACGTGAGTTGGGGACACATTTGCTTTTGTTGTTTCAATTTCCTTTCTCAGGAGGTTAAATGGTTAAAACTTGCAGATCTAAATTGCCCGTGAATAGCCATAAGAAGAAAAAGTCCATGAAATATGGAGGTTGGGAAGTTTGTATATATTTGCTATTACAAACCCAAGCATTTATTAAACATTTAAAGACTGTATTTAATGATTGTTTCTTCTCTATATCATGTGACTAGAATATTAGCAAGTTAGAAAGACTGACTCCACTGTAGGGAGTTTTTTTCTTGTTTCTGGAGACTAAAGCCAAGAAAATCTAACTCATTAAGTCTCTCATTAAAGTTAACTTTGGTAAGCCAAGTTGTAGGTCTGTAACACAAGGGTTATATATATAGTTTTCCCTTTATTCTCCTTTATTACCTCTGCCATAATGTAAACACACAGTCTATTCAGTCACCTAGGAGATGATCTACCAGTTTTTCAATTAACAGTGACCAAAAGCAATACTACCGTGTTTTGGAAATTTAAAAAATGCTGATGACTCAGCAAATACATATATTTATTGTTGTAGGTTGTATTGATCCCTTTCCTGATAGAGGAGTAAACATTCCTGCTCATTTCATCAAATGTTTTGTAGGCAGAGTTCATCTTCCTACCTCATTGTCAGTTGGCCAAATAATTTGCTGGGCCAGTGGAATGTGAGAAGTGACAGAATGCCAGGCCCAAGCAGAAATTTTAAGAGGCATTGCATGTTTCTAAGAAGGCATATCCCCAAAAAAGAGCTACTTCTTCTACCAGAATGAGAAAATATTGAAACAGAGCCACCACAGATAAACTCCAGCCTCTGACTCATACAAAAACCAGAAAAAGTGTTTTTGTCTTAAACCACTGAGATTTGGAGTTGCTTCATACTGAGGCAGAGTTGACTAACACATATGTCAAAATGACCCCTGTTGTTAGTAATGAGCTAGAAACCTACTACAGCTACATTGCGTTACATTATATACATGGCAGTGTCGCTCAGAAAGTCATATAATTTTAGTATTTAATTACTGGTCTTTGAAAGCAGACCACTAAACATGAAGTTGTGTTCTTACTAATACCTAGATAATGAAGTCTGGTTCTGGGCTACTTCAAGACTGCAGATTTTACCGATTCACTGTCTAAACCAAAATTATATAGATTATGCAGAGAATGCAAATATTTTATTTTATATTTGATATGATTGCTTTTTTAATTCTTATATTTGAGGAGAATGTCCATATTTTTCTTGGTGTACATCCTTTTCCTGTTTTCAGTTTACTTTTTCGCGTATTTTAAAAGCACTACAGAACTCTTTTTTAATGAAGACTTGGATTAAAAGAGAAAAGAATTTATATATATATATACTGTACATGTAAAATGAGGAAAAGCATGTAAAACATCTTCCTCTCCTTCGCACTTATGAAAGTTTCTGTTGTCAACAGGATTAAGTATTTCTCTTGAGGCACATGTTTTTGGATGCTTAGGGGATACTTTCTCACCTTAATATGATAGAGTAGCTTCTACTATTATTAGTGGGAGGTATTTTCATGCATTAAAGGGATTCAAGATTACTTTTTAGACTTTAATGGTCTTCCCTCCCTTTTGATTGAAACTAGGTCATTGGGTTACTATTTTTAGCATATTATGTCAGAGAAAACACATATGATGTATTTGTAAACACCTGTAGCCCATAGCAATATAGTAGCTGATTACTGATTCTTGGACAGACTCTCACCAGATTCTTCTCCAAAAACACATTCCTAGGAATAATAAAGACTTATTGGTATTAGGCTTCATGCATTTGGAATTGAAACATAAATCCTCAGAGTCACTAATCTAGTCCCTATCACCTCAATGCTTGGGACAACATGCACAACAAAAATCCATGGATGAGTTGCTCAACCCATTCTTTGTGAACAAATTTTAAGCAGTTGAAAGAGAAGAATCAGGCATTTTTGTTATTCATTCACACTAACAGTATGTGCTATCTGGAGTTGACCCAGGAGAAGCTAGCAACACTGTTGGTTTGGGGTATTGTGGCCATTATCGCCCCATTCTGTGGCACAGATGCTTTCCTGACTCCAGTCCCAGTCCCCAGGTAGCTGGTGTTTGGATGTGTACTTGCAACGCACATGCCAAACTAGAGGAAGCTATTGGGGTCAGCGGGGCAGAACATGCTATCTTCCACCAGATAGACATGAGTTTGAATCTCAGTTCTTATTAGCTGGGTGTCTTAGTTAAATCACATAAACTCCCTAAATGTCAGTTGACTCATTTATCAAGTGGAAATAAAAGCCTACTTCACAGGCCTCTGAGAATGTTAGTGACAAGATGATAAGGTGCCAACCCCAAGGGCTGACAGAGGCTGGACAATATTATCTGTTAGCCTTTGTTGTTATTTGCATCTTTAGTCCCTAACACAGAGTCTAGTATAAAATATGTGCCTACATTAACTTCAGTAAATGACCTCTGTTGGGCTCATTAACCAATTTCTGTTGCAATGACAGGAAAACGAAGCTCTATAAAACCATGAGAGGTTCACTGCAATTTTCTCATGAAATAGTAGTGGAAAACTCTGTCCTTATAGCAATGTATAGAACTATGTTGTATAATGTATGTGTCAGTAGTTTATTAAGTATCTACTATCTGATTAGCCCTGAGAGCGGTTCTTCATGTACCGCAGAGGATTTAAAAAAAGAAAAGACAGAACTGTGTTGAAACATTGCTGTAGAATTTGCCCCCTCTGGCATGGAATAGGTGGTGGACAACAGATGATGTCTCCAAACGTTGCCAAATATTGCCTGGGGGGAGGGGGCAACATCAAGCTGGCTAGGAACCAATGCTCCAGAGAAGAGAACAAATGAACTGCACCTTTCTTACAGTTTTTATCATGGCCAGATCTAAGCTGAAGTCGTAGCCCCTGAACCAGAGCAGTTACCATTTTTCACAGACACAGGTACAGCCCTGCTTCTTAGGAATGGTTTAGTTGCTGCTGGAAGCTAGAGAATATAGTGTGGATACTGAGACACTTGCCCCCAGGAGACAATATGACTGGTCTCATGAGGAGAAATCTGCTCGTATCCTAGGGTGTAAGGCTGAGTAAGACTGTTCATTGAAACACAGAGAGGGAGCAGAAGGGAGAATCGTCCAAATGAAATGTATCCACGTGTACCAAGCACACACTTTCTCTTTTGTAGTGTGCTATGTGATAACCATGGGTGGTGCCACTATGTGGTCCTGACTCCGAACACCCTGGCGCCTTTCTTGCCATCAGAACCACTCTGCTGTGACCCTCAGAAGGGCGCAATGGGGGACTGTACAATGTTATGCATCTGGAGACTTAAGGTTTGGTGATTCTTCAGGTGTTATTCACTAGTGTGTAACCTTAGGCAAGGTCCCTCACCTCCCTGGATCTAGGTCTCCTTATCTGAACAAGAAATCAATTTCAGTATCTCCAAGCTTTAAAATTGAATGGATTTCCCACTCTTATGACCACAACTTAATCACTAGTACTGCCAGCTGGGATGAATGTATGATTATACTGCCTTGCACATCACCAGAAGTAATATGGTAATATTGGTGGTATCATTCTTGTAAGTTAAAAAAAAAAGTTCTAATGAAGCAGATTAAGGCTACTTATGATATATGTGTCCTTGGGCTCAGAAGGAGTAGGGAGGAAATGATCTACTTGGATATGAGAAATGAAGTAGCCAGGGCATTGAAATCCATAACTCACCATGGTTAATGAATCTTCCTCTCCCTAACCCAACACCCCAGGCAACAGATAGGCATTGGTACCTATTAAATGAGAGCCAGGAGAAAAGAAATTATAGTGAAAACCCTCTTCAGACATTTTCAAAGGGGCAGCCATCAAAACTTCTAAACCAGGAAATCATGCTTGGAAAGAAATAGAAAACCACAGGTATGGTGCCATGTAGCCATTCAATAAATACCGCTGGATGAGGAGGATAAGACTAAATGCATGCTGGAGGGGAAAGTGGGAAGCAGCAACCTTTTATGGGGTGGTTAATTTTTATTTTTTTACACAAACTGAGTTTGTGCTAGTAGAAATGTCATATGACCTGGAAATGGGAATTCTTAATGGACTGGTTTCTCTCACTCCATATCTGGGCTTCAGTGGCCATTGTAACCCCATGGATGTAAGGGGCCCTTTTTCTTTTTTTCAGGAGGGAAGGACCATCACTTTCACAGTCAGATGTGCTCTGAAATGAAAAGGTCTGGCTGCCCTTTTCTTATCCATTCACTATTTCCCTGTTGGACTCCAGCCTCTCCACTTCCCTCTGCAGTAGCAACAGTGAGGACATGCAGATATGCAGCAGTTAAATGACTGATTTTTGATTAAGGAAGAAGTGATAGATGGTGCCACAAGAGAAAACTTAGCTTGTAAAGTAAACATTTAGCAACATCAAAGCCAAACCTCTCAAGAGAATTGGGAATTGGAGGAATTTGTGTGGGAACCCTCTTTACCTTCTCGGTGGAAGCACAGATCTGGTGAACTGGCATTCTCTGCCACTTCTTGCTCTGGTGGTCACCAGGTTCCCATTTGCTTCCTGCACTCCAGAGCCATAAGTCTTCACATCCAGGACCCGCAGACCTGTGGTCAGGATATGGTGATCTAAGAACAATAAAGGCAAATATCCACACCCCATCTCCACTTAATATAAACTGGAGGCACAGGGATAGGCTGATTAGAATATAATATCTGTCACAGGCTAGCTCCACAGAAAGCAGACTCTGAGACAGAGATAACCATGCAGGAAGTTCTCCAGGAGGTGCACCTGCAGAAAAATGGGGAGACAGCAGCCTCAACACAGTCCTCAGCCCTTCGGAATTACTCCCACGTAGGCAAAGCAGCTGAGCCTTTATACCCTAGGTTGACCAAGTTATACTGGTTTTGGATACCTCTGGAAAGGGGCATAACCTTGGACAAAGTGTGAGGCAACTCTTCAGCTGAGACAATTAATGAAAAGTTCTGTCTAAGGAGTTGCAAAATTCCAAATATAAAATAAGTCATGGGGAGGAAATGTGCAATATAAGGAATATGGTGAATTATATTGTAATATCTTTGTATGGTGACAGATGGTTACTTTATCTATTGTGGTGATCATTTCATACTATGGATAATTGTCAAATCACTATGTTGGATACATAAAACCAATGTAATACTGTATATCAACTCTACTAAATTAAAAAAAGAAAGTTCTGTCTGAAGGCTATATTCAGCACTTCCAGCAGCTGGGGAATTAAATACTTCAGTCCTGTACTGGGATCTGGGAGGTGCATCTAATGTCTGCTACAAATTGCCATGCAGAGAAGGCAGTGCACAGCAGTCATTGGTCTGAACAGTGTTGGGAATCCTGGAAGTTTCTTTTCCCTGCAGGAGAAGTTATTGGATGAGATCTCTGGGAGAAACTTCTTTCCATTGTCTGGGGTCCTGCTATCCATGCAAGTTTTGCCTTGTTTATTATCTCCCATGGGCATATCTGAAGTGGGCGGGCGAAGTGGAGTCTTCCATCCTTGGGGCTGTGCACATTATAAAGGCATCCTCTCCTCTTGAAAAGTTGGGGAGCCAAAGGGGTGATTTAAATCTTGAGCTGTTAGAGGCTTTCAAAACCTAGGTTACTGGTTTCTTTGACATTGCAGTTTACTTAAAAACTTAATAGACTTCTAATCTGTTTGTTTCCAATCAGTTCCATGTGGCAGAAATTATACCCAACTTTATTTTCTGGACATAACCACCAAGTACATTTTACTCCCATGCATCTCTTTTTATCTCAGTTTAGTGCTGTTTACCTTGAAGATAATCTGGCTTTAATGGAAGGCTGACCCTTTGCATAAGGCTAGATATTAAGGGCCTTTGTCAAAAGCTTTATCTTGTTTTTCTATTTCTTGGGGTCTAAAAAAGGTTTATTTTTGTAAAGCTTTAAAATCTTGCATTTTGTTTTCTATTTTGTTTCATTACTCTTTACCAATGAGACAAATTTCTTGTGAGCATGCCACTTTCTTGAAATACCTTGCCAAACTGCCAATAGGAGCCGATACACACCATCACTGTGTTTCCTTCCAACCACTTCCCTTAAGAGTTGCCAGCTCAGTAGGCACACGGTCTCCTCCTTTTGTGTTTCAAGTGAGAGTTTTACCAAATAGTTGTCCACTGCATAATGTAAATCATCAGCCTACTCTCTGTTTCTTTGCCATGTATTTTATATATTTTATATATTTGTTTTGACAGCATCCCACTTCAGGCTACCAACTTATATATTTGCCATAGTAGGTTAACCATGACAACAAACAACCCTCAAATCCCAGTGGCATAACACTATAAAAGCATCCTTCTCATTCATGTCACACTCAGTGTATGTCAGATATCTGTCCTCCAAGCAGTGTTTCATATCTTTTGAATCAGACTCCTTCCATCTTTTGGTGACACCATCTTCAACAAAAGGCTTCTAAGATTTTTTAGGAGGAGAAAGAAAACAGAATATGGAGCATGGGAGATTTGGGAAGGGGGTATTCAACTGGAAAATGTCCAACATCACTTTTGCCCACATTCCATTGTCCATGACTCAGTCAAATGCTTTATTTAACTGCAAGGAGGCTTGGAAATATATTTTAGTGTATGTCTAAGATGAAGAGCAGAAAGAGAGTGTTGATGGGCAGCCAACCTTTGCTCTAAATGGGTTGGAGCAAGGATTCAAAACCAAATTGTGAAGACCCTTGTATTACCCTCCTACGGAAATTGGATAATAACGATGAAAAATAATGTAGAGGAAGTGGCTGAAAGAAAGAGAAAAATAAAGCTGGGCAGTGACATGCAAGTCTAACCATGCAAACTGAGAAAGAATATTCAATATTGAAGAATCTTATGAGAGCGTGATGTCCTAGCAGGCAAAGGAGGAGAGTTTTCTAGGAGTCTAAAGTATCAAATACTGCAGAGTGATCTACACGATGGGACAGTAAAAAGACAAACAACACCACGTGTCAGAAAGGTCGGGGAGCAGCTGGAATTTTGATACACACACTTTGGAAAGCTACCTACTAAAGATGAAGCATATTTATATGTGCTCTAAAAGACGTGTTTGGATGTTAACAGCAACATTATTTGAACGAGAACTGGAATGACTCAAGTGGTTATCAGTAGTAGAATGGTTAAATAAGTTGTGTATATTCATATGCTGGAATACTATATTCTCATAAAAATAAACATGAAGTGTTGACCAAAAGAAGCCAGACACAAAAAGTACATTATGAATTATTATATTTATATAAAATTCTCAAAACAGGCAAATCCAATCTCTGGTGTTAGAAATTAGGATGGTGGTTACCGATAGAGGGGTAGGTATGACCAGAAGGGGACATGATAGGTATGCTTAGGTTCTGTCTGGGTAATGGTTACATGGTGTGCTAGACAGAATGAAGACTCCCCAAAGGTATATCCATGTCTATGAGTCTATGGAATCTATGAATATGTTAATTTACATGGAAAAAAGGATTTTAAATGTATGATACATTTAAACTTTTTGAGATTGGAACATTAGTCTGAATTATATTTTAGAATACATGTACATATAATACTTTAGTAAAAATTTACATTAAGACAAGGATGGGACAGGAGAATTATCATTGAATTTGAAAATTAGGAAGTCATTTATAAACCTACCAAAAACAGTTTCAGTAGAGTGGTAGAGTTTGGAGCCAGATAACAGTGGCTTTGAAGGGAAAAGGAAATTGAGAAGGTAGAAGAATGGACATGGACTCTTCCTTCAAAAGCTTATCAGCTATGGAAAAGAAAAAGTTATGGTTGTAGCTGGGAGAGGAGTTGGGGTGCATTGGGGTAGTATTGGGGAAGAGTTCTATTTAAGTTGAGGGAGCCTTTTGAGCAATTTTTTTTCTTTTCTTTTTTTTTTGGCTGAGGGGGAGAAAATGAGAAAAGTTGTAGGAGATAATGCTTAAATAAGAAAGAGATGGAAATAGTCTGTATTTCCCCCAGTATGTAAGAGGAGAACTGAATATGTATAAACTCATAAAGGAATATCTGTAGATTTAACACATACAGGGAGGTGAGGACCCCTTTTTCTGCTCCATTAGTATAGGAGACACTGGACTAGCCTGTTCTGTTTATATTTGTGTATATTTGTATTTGTATATATATGTTATGTCAGGTAGCTATTGCTGTGTAATGGCATATCTCAAAACTTAGTGTCTTACACAGAAAATAATTTATTTAGCTCATGAGTTTATAGGTCAGTTGGGTGATTCTGTTAGTCTTGGTTGGCTTGGTTGATTTTTGCTAGCTTTCTCATTTGTCTGCAATCAGCTAATGAGTCATCTGGTCTAAGATGACCCAAGGAGGGGTGATTTGTCTCCATCCCACACTCTCTTTTATCCACTAGTAGGTTAGCATCAGCTTATTTCATAGTAGAGTCATGGTTTCAAGAGAGCAAGCATAAGTATGCTTGATTCCTACGCTTGTAACTGGCACCCTGCCACTTCCAACTCTTCCTTTTAGCTAAGTCAAGTGACAAAGACAAGCCAAAATTCAAGTTGTGGAGAAATAAATTCAACCTCCTAATGGGAAGAACTACAAATTCACATTGCAAGAGGCATGGATGCAGGGAAAGGAGTAATTCAGGCCATTTTTGCAATCAATATGCTAAAATATTATATCCAAGTCATGAAGTTATAGCAAAGATAACATTGGGTGATGTGTTTTCATGTCAGTTGAGCTCTACTGTGTTGTCACTCTAACATCATCTTTTCAGGGACTGCCTTCTAGTCTGTAGGACAGACTCTCTGGGTCACTGGGCAGTCAACATTTGGGGTGATTGGTGGTAGAGCCTTTGGTTGTCTGTGATATCCAGAAATTGTTGACAATATTCTGTATGATCACACTCGTGTACCTCTCTTTTTTAGAAAGAGGGAATTTTGTTCATTAGTAGCAGAGATATGTAATACATACATATTCAGGTTTAAATTTATCAGAAGATAATTCAAATTATCTCACTTAACAGATTCTGGATCAGTTTAAATTCACTGAAAATCTGGATCAAATGTTAGCTTTTCTATTACAGGGATATCAGATTTCGGATATGCTTCATTATGACTCAATTTCTTGGCACATGCTAAAAAGCATCCCCAGTGATCTAGTCCAAATGAATGTGGAACATATCACAGACCATACTTTGGGTCAAATTGTCCCTCCTCTCTACCTTCTCATTCTATGTTTTTTTTTTCTGAATAAGATATACCCCATATTGATATTCAGTATAGATACTGAGCATGCAATTTATTATGTCAAAATGAAAAATGCCTGTGGCAATACAGGTTTTTATAGCTGTGGTTTTCTCCAACTCAAATTGCTTTGAGTATCCGTGTTGGCAGAAAGTTCGAAGTAGGATGGATACAGAAACCATGAGTGGACAAAAGACACCTTTAGAAACTACAAACCAGCAACCAGAAAGCCTTTTAGCTGTAAGTCAGCAGACTTTTATGTCAAGCTTGGCTGACTAATTATTGCTTATAATTTGCATTAGGATTAATTAACTAATTAGAGAGGAATGTCTGAAGGCAAAGTTATGGCTCTGCTTGTCAAGCTGAGGACTTTAATTATTCTGATATTTTTAATTATAATCAGCTGCTGAATGAGTATTACATTGTCAGCTACTATCACTGAAACTAGGCTGGGTGCAGGAGCCGGAGGAATTATGGGTTTCTGCTGTTCCTTCTACCAGTAATAGAAGGGTATGACCCAGCCACTCATAGGAACAAAACCTCAAACAGCAGCAGACTTCAAAACTGCACACAGAACTGGGTAAACCACAGCAGTGCAGATTGGTTTGCCAGTTAAAGACAGATAAAACTCCTAAGTGAACGAGGAAATCAGCGTTGTATCCACATTTGATTGTAACTGGCAAGGAGCCTTGTGAGGTGGTCCTTCTAATGGAATGGGCTTAGTCAATTTGATGTTCTCTTATAAATCACAGTGTCAGCATCCTGGAGCTCTTTGTAAATTGTTTGATATAAAATTGAGTTTCTATAACTTTATTCTTTTCCTCTGAATGCAAATTAGGAGACTTTAATGCATATCCTTGAAATTACTTCGGTTATTTCAAAGAAAGTTCTTAAATAAATGTGCCTAGCACATTGTACATACTTACTATGTAAATATTTATTAAATGAATCACAACATATTGGTATATAATACACAGGAAATAGAAAATATAGATGTACTAGCATAGCAGCTAATTTCACAGGCTATCTGGTAATTTCTTCCAGAAGATTAGAAATCAAAATCAAACCCTTTATCCTGGACATGACATTTAAATCATAGAAACGCAATGGAAAAAAGACCCCCTGATGAGTCATCAAAAGAGGCAACATGGTAACTTTCTTGTGATGGTTGAAGAGCTAGAAATTTCTCTGTTCTCAGATAATTACAACAAAAAAACTCTATAAACTTAAGTGGTGTTAAAGGTTCTAAATTACTTACAAACTGGCAAGGGCCTGCAGATTTAGTGTCAAGGCACAACACAAACGTTGTGCTGATTTCTTTTCTTTTTAAAGATGCCCAGGAGTGAATTCACAGATTCTCAATCAACCCAGACACTGTATGAGAATCAGCAGTGTTTTTTTTTGAGACTTTGACTTTGGAGTGAGGACAGTCAATTAGCCCTTTATTATTGCAGAAATTCTTTGTACTTAGCAGTCTCTGTTTTCCACTTTTGTACAGAGTGGAGCAAATAAGGGGACATAGCCATTCATAAAATCATAGCCCGATAAGACCTGGAAGAGCTCTTTGAGGTGGACAGCAATCTGTGTAGTGTTTAAGAATGTGGGTGCCTTAAAAAAAATTATTTAACAAACACTTGCATAGCTGTTTATTGGTGCCAGGTACTGTTTGAATCACTCTTAAATGACCTTTAAAGAAGTCCCCATATTACTGAGGCACAAAGGTTAAGCAACTTGCCCAAGGTAACACTGCCAGCTGTGGTCGGACTGGGAATTAAGCTCATCACGACTCATGATGTACTGCCTCACTTGATGGGACTTGAATCCTGGCCTCTCTTAATAGTCTGCTTTCATCTGTCAGTGGGGAATAGTAATAGTGCTTACATCATAGAGTTGTCAGTAGGATTCAATGAGGTAAGGTCTACAGAGCATTTCTCAGACCTGAAAGATAGTATATGCTTAATATAGTGTTGTTTAGGTAGATACTAGGTTCAGTTCCCCTGTTTTGCACAAAGAGTAACCAAGGATTAGAAGTTAAATGACTCGCCCAAAGTCACTGTGTCAGCAGGTACCATAGCTAAGAGAAGAATGGTTGGCACCCAATTCTCTGTTGAGGCTCTTTCCATTGACTGCATCATGTTTCTCAGAGTTAACTGATTTATCTCCCAATTTGTTTGAGACATTCTCAATTTTAGTACCAATAGTCCTGTGTCTCAGGAAACCCCTCAGATGCCTCAGAAATGGATCACCCTCCTTTTTGTGTAGTCTTATTCTGCAGCAGATGAATATTCTTGCTTCTCTTCAGGACATCTGACTTTTTGGTAAAAAGTTCCCTAGGCTCGAAGAGCTCATGCCACTTTTGATCCCTTTTTCACCAAACATAAGCCTTTATGTAGTCTGTGTAGACTCCATATAATCTATTTGCAAAGCTCTATATAGTCTAATTGCATGCAAAATATTGTTATTACCTTGAAAAAATGGGATTTTTTCATAAATTCATAAAATATGATAAGAGGTACAGCACCATAGTAATGCTTTAAAGTGGAAAACATGTTCAGGCCCATTACATTTGGCCTTGTTTTGTCTTTGCAATGCCCTATCTTCATCTTGCAGATAAATAAATGAGGACACAAATAGTTATGGGTTGCTTAAAGTCACAAACTTAGACGTCTTACTCAAAGCCTAATGCTCTTTTTGCTACCCTATATAAGTACATGGCAGGATTTTATAATAAGGGAAAAGTCTGCCCAAAAAGCTAAGACAAAGTAAGTCACTTACCTTGGTGCAGAAAAAGGAGTCACCAGAAAACTCAGCAATCAAGATAAATAACATTCTAATGTAGCGTTTGAAGAATTCAATGTAGGCAGTGAATGCCATCTTGGCATCTCCCTCTGCTTTACTTCAGCTCATTGGTGACACATAGGAAAGAGCTTATACACTTGTCAGAAGCCCCAGTTTTTGTGACTGCCATCCAGGGGATACTTCCAGGTCCCCTGGCCCTGGTGGCCAGTGGGACTGACACTTGTAGTACTGCAAAGCTGTGTATATTTGTATACTTTTAAAAGCTGATGGCCTGAGGGTTTGACTTCTATTTAGTCTGAATCTAGGTGCAGACTGAGATTCTCCTTTTTGGGACATTGACAGGTCTTGGCACATCTTCAACTACTAGGAGCTATTAACAGTATAACAAGATGCTTGAAGAAGCATAAAGGTTTGAGAGACAACCAAGAACTGAGGCAGAATTGAATGATAAGATTCATCTTCTACACAAGTCTACTCCTTCAAGACTGGGAGAGATGGTTGTTTGATGTAATACATAGAAACCAATGCAGAGTCAAGCAGAATGAAGAAACAAGATAAAACTCTCAGAAAAGAACTTAATGAAATGGAGATAAGTAATTTACCTGATACATAATTCAGAGTAATGTTCATAAAGATGCTCACTGAACTAGTGAAAAGAATAGATGAACACAGGGAGAAAAATAACAAAGAAAATAATAAAGACAGAAAGTGTATTACTTTAAACTTCACTCTCAGAAAAAATATAGACAAAAAATACTAAAAGCAGCAAGAAAAAAACAACCTGCTACATACAAGGGAACCCCAATACTGCTGTGAGCAGACTTTTAGAAGAAATGTTGCAGCCATTATATGATATTTTGAAAATGCTGAAAGGAAAAACTTTTTAACCAAGAATGCTCTACCAGGCAAAGTAATCATTCAGAAGTGAAGGAGAGACAGTTTTCCAGACAAACAAAAGCTAAAGGAGTCCATCACCACTAAACTGACTTCACAAGAAATGTTAAAGGAAATTCTTTTTATTTATTTATTTTGGTATCGTAATTTACAATCACTTGAACAACATTATGCTTACTAGACCCCCTATTATCAAGTCCCCCCCACATACCTCATTACAGTCACTGCCCATCAGTATAGTAAGATGCTATAGAGTCATTACTTGTCTTCTCTGTAAATACTGCCTTTCCCGTGTCCCACCCACCCCGCTACATTATGTGTGCTAATCGTTATGCCCCTTTTTCCACCTTATCCCTCCCTTCCCACCCATCCTCCCCAGTCCCTTTGCCTTTGGTAACTATTAGTCCATTCTTGGGTTCTTTGAGTCTGCTGTTTTGTTCCTTCAATTTTTTCTTTGTTCTTATACTCCACAGATGAGTGAAATCATTTGATACATGTCTTTCTCCACTTGGCTTATTTCACTGAGCATAATACCCTCTAGCCCCACCCATGTTGTTGCAAATGGTAGGATCTGTTTTCTTCTTATGGCTGAATTATATTCCATTGTGTATATGTACCACCTCTTCTTTATCCATTCATCTACTGATGGACACTTAGGTTGCTTCCATTTCTTGGCTATTGTAAGTAGTGCTGCGAAAAACATAGGGGTGCATATGTCTTTTTCAAACTGCGCTGCTGCATTCTTAGGGTAAATTCCTACGAGTAGAATTCCTGGGTCAAATGGTATTTCTAATTTTAGTTTTTTGAGGAACCTCCATACTGCTTTCCACAATGGTTGAACTAATTTACATTCCCACCAGCAGTGTAGGAGGGTTCCCCTTTCTCCACATCCTCGCCAACATTTGTTGTTGTTATCTTTTGGATGTTGGCCATCCTCACTGGTGTGAGGTGATATCTCATTGTGGTTTTAATCTGCATTTCCCTGATGATTAGCGATGTGGAGCATCTTTTATGTGCCTGTTGGCCATCTGAATTTCTTCTTTGGAGAAGCGTCTGTTCAGATCCTCTTCCCATTTTTTAATTGGCTTATTTGCTTTTTGTTTGTTGAGGTGCATGAGCTCTTTATATATTTTGGATGTCAACCCCTTATCGGATATGTTATTTATGAATATATTCTCCCATACTGTAGGATGTCTTTTTGTTCTACTGATGGTGTCCTTTGCTGTACAGAAGCTTTTTACTTTGATATACTCCCACTTGTTCATTTTTGCTTTTGTTTCCCTTGCCTGGGGAGATATGTTCGTGAAGAAGTTGCTCATGTTTATGTCCAAGATATTTTTGTCTATGTTTTTTTCTAAGAGTTTTATGGTTTCATGACTTACATTCAGGTCTTTGATCCATTTTGAGTTTACTTTTGTGTATGGGGTTAGACAGTAATCCAGTTTCATTCTCTTACATGTAGCTGTCCAGTTTTGCCAACACCAACTGCTGAAGAGGCTGTCATTTCCTCATTATATATCCTTGGCTCCTTTATCATATATTAATTGACCATATATGCTTGGGTTTATATATGGCCTCTCTATTCTATTCCACTGGTCTATGGGTCTGTTCTTGTGCCAGTACCAAATTGTCTTGGGTACTGTAGCTTTGTAGTAGAGCTTGAAGTCAGGGAGCGTAATTCCCCCTGTTTTATTCCTCCTTCTCAGGATAGCTTTGGCTATTTGGGGTCTTTTTTCATTCCATATGAATTTTAGAACTATTTGCTCTAGGTCATTGAAGAATGCAGTAGGTATTTTGATAGGGATTGCATTGAATCTGTAGATTGCTCTAGGCAAGATGGCCATTTTGACAATATTAATTCTTCCTAGCCAAGAGCATGGGATGAATTTCTATTTATTAGGGTCCTCTTTAATTTCTCTTAAGAGTGTCTTGTAGTTTTCAGAGTATAGGTCTTTCCTTCCTAGGTTAGGTTTATGCCTAGATAGTTTATTCTTTTTGATGGGATTGTGAATGGAATTGTTTTCCTGATTTCTCTTTCTGCTAGTTCATCGTTAGTGTATAGGAAAGCAACAGATTTCTGTCTATTAATTTTGTACCCCACAACTTTGCTGAATTCAGATATTAGATCTAGTAGTTTTGGAGTGGAATCTTTAGAGTTTTTTGTGTACAATATCATGTCATCTGCATACAGGGACAGTTTAACATCTTCCTTGCCAATCTGAATGCCTTTTATTTCTTTGTGTTGTCTGATTGCCATGGCAAGGACCTCCAGAACTATGTTGAATAAAAGAGGGGAGAGTGGGCATCCTTGTATTGTTTCCAATCTTAAAGGAATAGCTTTCAGCTTCTCACTGTTAAATGTAATGTTGGCTGTGCATTTGTCATATATGGCCTTTATTATGTTGAAGTACTTGCCCTCTGTACCCATTTTGTTGAGAGTTTTTATCATGAATGGATGTTGAATTTTGTCAAATGCTTTTTCACCATCTATGGAGATGATCATGTGGTTTTTGTCCTTTTTGTTGATGTAGTGGATGATGTTGATGGGTTTTCGAATGTTGTTCCATCCTTGCATCACTGGGATGAATCCCACTTGATCATGATGGATGATATTTTTGATGTATTTTTAAATTCGGTTTGCTAATACTTTGTTGAGTTTTTTTGTGTCTATGTTCATCAGGGATATTGGTCTGTAGTTTTCTTTTTTTGTGGTGTCTTTGCCTGGTTTTGGTATTAGAGTGATGTTGGTCTTGTAGAATGAGTTTGGGAGTATTCCTTCCTATTCTACTTTTTGGAAAACTTTAAGGAGGTTGAGTATTAGATCTTCACTAAATGTTTTATAAAATTCAGCAATGAAACCATCTGGTCCAGGATTTTTTGTTCTTAGGTAGTTTTTTGATTACCAATTCAATTTATTTGCTGGTAATTGGTCTATTCAGATTTTCTGTTTCTTCCTGTGTCAGTCTTGGAAGATTGTATTTTTCTAGAAAGTTGTCCATTTCTTCTAGGTTATCCAGTCTGTTACCGTATAATTTTTCATAGTATTCTCTAATAATTCTTTGTATTTCTGTGGTGTCCGTAGTGATTTTTCTTTCTCATTTCTGATTCTGTTTATGTGAGTAGACTCTCTTTTTTTCTTGATAAGTCTGGCTAGGGGTTTATCTATTTTGTTTATTTTCTTGAAGAACCAGCTCCTACTTTCATTGATTCTTTCTATTGTTTTATTCTTCTCAATTTTATTTATTTCTGCTTTAATCTTTATCATGTCCCTCCTTCTACTGACTTTGGGCCTCATTTGTTTGTTCTTTTCTAGTTTCATTAATTGTGAGCTTAGACTGTTCATTTGGGATTGTTCTTCTTTCCTGAGGTAGGCCTGTATTGCAGTATATTTCCCTCTTAGCACGGCCTTTGCTGCGCCCCACAGATTTTGTGGTGTTGTATTATTGCTGTCATTTGTCTCCATATATTGCTTGATCTCTGTTTTTATTTGGTCATTGATCCATTGATTATTTAGAGGCATGATATTAAGCCTTCATGTGTTTGTGGGCTTTGTCGTTTTCTTTGTGTAATTTATTTGTTGTTTCACACCTTTGTCATCTGAGAAACTGGTTGGTACAATTCAGTCTTTT
>JAVSCE010020741.1:0-17715 GCA_032199065.1 Smutsia gigantea | reverse complement strand
TCTGATACAAGTACTGCAGCACCTGCTTTTTTCTCCTTGTTGTTTGCATGAAATATCTTTTTCCATCCCTTCACTTTTAGTCTGTGTATATCTTTGGATTTGAGGTGAGTTTCTTGTAGGCAGCATATAGATGGGTCTTGCTCTTTTATCCATTCTGTTACTCTGTGTCTTTTGATTGGTGCATTCAGTCCATTTACATTTAGAGTGATTATTGATAGGTATGTACTTATTGCCATTGCTGGCTTTAGATTCGTGGTTACCAAGGGTTCAAGGGTTGCTTCTTTACTATCTAACAATCTAACTAACTTTCTTGTTAAGTTATTGTAAACACAGTCTGATGTTTCTTTCTCTCCCTTCTTATTCCTCCTCCTCCATTCTTTCTATAATAGGTGTTTTATTCTTTGCCTTTAGTTGGTATTTGGATGGTCTGCTTTCTTTGCTATGATTTTTTTTTCTCTGGTGACATCTTTTTAGCCTTTGGTGTGCTTCCATCTAGAGCAGTCCATTTAACATATCCTGTAGTGGTGGTTTATGAGAGGTAAACTCTCTTAACTTTCGTTTATCTGGAAATTCTTTAATCCCTCCATCATATTTAAATGGTAATCGTTCTGGATACAATATTCTTGGTTCGAGGCCCTTCTGTTTCATAACGTTAAATATATCATGCCATTCTCTTCTGGCCTGTAAGGTTTCTGTTGAGAAGTCTGATTATAGTCTGATGGGTTTTCCTTTGTAGGTGACCTTTTTTCTCTCTCTAGCTGCCTTTAATACCCTGTTTTTATCTTTGATCTTTGCCATCTTAATTATTATGTGTCTTGGTGTTGTCTTCCTTGGGTCCCTTGTGTTGGGAGGTCTATGAGCTTCGGTGGACTGTGAGACTACTTCCTTCCCCAGCGAGGGAAAGTTTTCAGCAATTATTTCTTCAAAGACACTTTCTATCCCTTTTTCTCTCTCTTCTTCCTCTGGTACTCCTATAATGCGAATATTGTTCCGTTGGATTGGTCACACAGTTCTCTTAATATTCTTTCATTCCTAGAAATCCTTTTATCTCTCTCTGCCTCAGCTGCTCTGTACTCCTGTTCTCTGTTTTCTATTCCATTAACAGTCTCTCGCATCTCATCCATTCTGCTGTTAAGCCCGTCGATCGCTTGTCTGATTTCTGTATTGTCTTTCCTCAATTCCCTCACTTCCTCCCTCAGCTCTTGCACATTTCTCTGTAGGTCCATCAACATGGTTATGACTTTTATTCTAAATTCTTTTTCAGGGAGGGTGTGCATTTCCATCCCTTCAGACTCCCTCTCTGGGGTTGTCTGGTTGATTTTGGTCTGAACCATATTCCTCTGTCTTTTCATGGCTGTATAATTTTGTCACTGATAGTTGCCACGTATGTCAGCTGGGCTCTTTAAGACTTTAAAAAGAGGAGAAAAAAAAATAGAAGAAAAAAGAGAAAAAAAGAAAAAAAAAGAAAGAAAGAAAGAAAGAAAGAAAGAAAAAGAAAGAAAAGAAAAAACAAAAACAAAACAAAAAACAAAACAAAACAAAAAAAACAAAAAAAAAAAGCCCACCGGACGTAGATTCTGTGGGAATGCTCTAGGTGGCGCTATTGCCCCACTATTCCACAGCTGTGACTGTGCTGCTCCGCAGGGCCCTTTATCGCTCTGGCAGGGGTGGGAACGAATAGGAGGCTGTTGATCTCAGTGAGAAGTGTTAAGTATGGCTACGCTTCCTCAGTCGCCAGCTAAGGCGTCTGAAACTCCCCAGGACTCCCAGCCTGCTGGGCTGAGTGTGCTGGGGCGATCCGGCTCCTCCGCTGGGCTCCTGTCTCTTTAAGACCGCTGAAGAAAGCGCGCGCTTTTTTTTTTCCTTCCCGGGAGCCGGCTGCAAGCACCCTGGCGCGTTCCCCGCTCAGATCCTGCCCCTCTGTCTCTCCAATCTCCGCTGCACTGTGCAATGTGGGTCAGCGCTCCCCACGCAGATCACCGGGGCTGGCTACTTCGCGGGGTGTGCTTCCACTCCCTCCCGGCTCGGAATCCTCTCCTCCCGCCGGTGCGCTGGGGTGGGGGAGGGCTCGGGTCCCGCCGGGTCGCGGCTCCGTATCTTACCCGCCTCTTGGGGTGCTGAGTCCTCTCAGGTGTAGCTGCACGCTGTGCGCTTTCCTGTGTATTCTCGTCTCTCTTTTAGGAATAGATGTATTTTCTGTGTTTTCGTAGATAAATATAGTGTTGGGAGGAGATTTCTGCTGCCCTGCTCGCACCGCCATCTTCCCGGCTCTTTGCCCATTTTTGATTGGGTTATCTCTTACTGACTTATAGGAGCTCTCTTTATGTTCTAGATACAAGTTCTTTCTTAGTCATATGTACTGCAAATACCTTCTCCTGTGTGGCTTGCATTTTTGCTCTCTTAATCGCATCTTTTGATAACTTACAAGTTCTTGATTTTAATGCAGTAAAAATCATTAATCTTTTCATTTATAGTGTTTTTCGTGTGTCTTGTTTAAGATATCTTTTCTTCGTCTTTGAAGACATAAAGATAATTTTGTCTTCTAAAAGTTTTATTGTTTGCCTTTTACATTTATTTTCACAGTCCACTTGAAGTTGATTTTTGTGTATACATCATTACCTCCTGCAGATTGCCAGCTCTCCCAAATAGCATTTACTGGGAATGTTATTTCTGTACTGAAAATCCCCCCTCTGCTTTGAAATGCCACCTTTGTCATAAATCAAGATATGGGTCTGGGTCATTTCTAGGCTTTCTGTTTCTGTTCTGTAGATCTGTTTGTCCTTGTGGTAGTCCTATGCTGCTTTAATCACCCCAGCTTTGTAACAAGTTCTGACGTCTGGCAGAACAAGTCCCCCCACACTGCTGCCCTTCAGAAGTGTCCCAGCTCCTCCTGGCCCTTTGCCTCGCCTTACAAAGTTCAGAAATACCGACTTGTCAAGTTCCACAAAAACAAACAACTGAAATAACCCAGTGGAATTTTTATTGGGATTTAGGTCTTCATGACTTTCTTTCAGTGAGGTGTTTATAATCTTTCCCAATAGAGGTCTTAACAACTTTTGCTAGATTTATTCCTGGGCACTTGATTGTAAAAAGCAACTGTGAAAGTCATCTTTTAAAACTTTTAACAAACTTTTAAAATGTATACTTTCTTATGTTCTTTGCTGGTATATAGAATATAATTCTGTGTGTGTGTTCATCTAGTATCCTTGCTAATTCTATCAATTCTTATTAATTCTAATAATCATCCTGTAGACATTTTTAGATTTTCTAAGTTTACCATCACACCATTTGTGAATAATGACACATTTGGTTTTTGCCCCTCCAGTCCTCATACTTTTATTTTTTCTTCTTGCCTCAGTATACTGGTTAGGATCTCCATCATAAAGAGTTTTTCAAAAATTAATTTTACTTTTTGGCCAGTTTAATAACTGAAATTTATTAATTCTGCTAAACAAATTGAGTACTTTTTAAATAGGATTATAACATTCAAAAAGTAGAAAAATAAATATATGAAAAGTGTCTTCTCTACTCCAGATCTTCATTGGCTTGTTAAAAATATCAAATCTTCGCCCCTTCTCTTGACCTGCTGAAATCGCAGAGTTTATCCAGTGGGGCTTCACCATGTCTATAGTTTTAAAAGCTCCACCGGTGAATCTGATAATTAGTTTTGGAGACCAATGCAGAAGATTCGCCTATGCAAAGGATGGTAGGATTATGTTAATACAGCCATTCTCAACCCTGGCTACCCAGTACAACTGCCTGAGGAGCTTTAAAAAACTCCGGATGGTCCTTAACCTGGACCAACTGATCTGAATCTCCACAGGCGTGGTCCCCAGTATCTGTTGTTTTTTGAAAAAAGTTCCCCAGGTGATGGGAGTGGTGTGGGGAGGGACAGAGGGGAGGGTATGTTCATAATCTTGATTGTGGACAGGGTTTCATAGGTGTGTACATATGTTAAAACTTACCAAACTGTACACTTTAAGTCTGTGCCATTCATTGCACATCAATTATGCCTTGTTAAAGCTGCTGGATAAACAAGCACAGCAATGGGTGACAATCATTGTTCTAGTAGAAAGAGCATCTGACTGGAAGTGGGAGCTGGACAGACTTTCACCTGCCAACGGTGGGCTGTGTACACGTAAGATAAGCAACTTCATACTCTGACTGCGGTTTCATTCCAGTTGGTGGGTTCAATTTTTTCTCAAGTACTTTTCAGCTCTGACGTTTTGATTCCTCGGCTCAGCCTGGCTGTGCAGGCCAGGCTGCTGGTGCACCTCCTGGCCACACGAGGGGGCTGTGCAGTTGGCCGCTTCTTTCAAGTGAACACTCTTGTGAGGTCAAAATAGGCTGGTCAGGCATCTTTTCCTTCTTTTTCTCCTCTTGGTGAGTGCGAGCTCATTTCTGAACCGTCGTCTTCAGCTGCCCCCACCCAGTGGTCCTGCTGCAGGTGAGCCTTTCTTTGAGTAAATCCATGAATCTCTGTACAGAACAGCTTTCAAAAAGATCCCTAGATTGCTTTGAGAAATATACAGCTCCTGAAAAGCAATTAAAATCAGATTTAGTTGAAGTATATGTATGCATACATATTCATGTATATATGTGTATATATATGTGTGTGTGTGTGTGTGTCTTTCAGCACATTGACAATATTATTGTATTGACACTAAGAAAATGATCCATCCATACGAAAGGCACAGGTGCAATTTCGAGATCCTTCAGGCAGTAAACAGGGAGCTTAGGTGAAAGATGGAGTCAAGGTTAGCAAACAAGCCAAGTGTTTGTCCATTGCAATATAATATAAAGTACTTAAGTGGGTAAATGTGTATGTGTGTGTGTTTATCTCTCTGTATATTTGTTTATCTGTGTGTTTACATATACTCAAGATGAACAGGTTGGCTAAATATTTTCGAATGGACTCTGCTTAGACACTCTGGGCATTAATCTCTATTTTTCTGGGACCTGACAAGGGGAAAAAATCTGAATGCCCCAGAAAAGAGACTAATTAGAACTAATGTTATTGAATGATCTGAGCTAGCTATGTCCGAAACTTTAATAAGTGTATTACTTTAAAATCCAGCTCATAAATAAAGCAAATGCTTTTCTGAAGTGCAACAGCAGGGATTTTTTTTTTAAACAGAAAGAACTTCCTTGCCACCCCCCCCAACACGCAGAATTTTCCAGATAATACTATAAAATTTTTACATTAAGTAGCTCTTTTATTTTGGGTCTTATTGCAGTTTTCTTCCATTTTGATTTCTAAATTTCAGATTATTCTATGAGCCAGTCACAACACCTTGTGGGCACACATTTTGCTTAAAATGCCTTGAAAGATGCCTAGATCACAACGCGAAGTGTCCACTGTGCAAAGATGGTCTCTCGCAGGTAAAACATTATTCTTTCTTGATTGGGTTAACTCATTTGGAACTGGGTACTAAACATCCTATTGGATCTCAAGCCACTGCATTGTGCCAGGGCAAAACACCCCCTCAGACCGTCTATTTCTCCTGTCTCCTAGCAAAGATGGTCTTTCACAGGTAAAACATTATTTCTTTCTTGATTGGGTTAGCTTATTTGGAATTGGGTATTAAGACAGCATCCTATTGGATCTCAAGCCACTGCATTGTGCCAAGGCAAAACACCCCCCCCAGACCATATATTTCTCCTGTCTTATAGCCACCCCTCCTCTCTCCACATAGTCCTTCAGGAAAATGAGGCAACATAGAGCTTTTTATGAACTGTCAGCAGTGAGATTAATTTACATTGGAAACAAAAGTATTAAATTGATGGTAAACATGGATCCTAGTTCCAGTCCCATGATGGCACCTATAGTCACTGTACTCTTGGGTGATTCTTTTGTCCTCTCTGGGCTTGGACTAGATGAACTCTGATGTCCCCTTATCATCAGTGTTTATTCTGTGGTTTGAGAAGATCATTCCCAGATCCCCAGAAAGACCTCATAGACTGTCACTGTGGTCCTTCTCCCACCCCTCAGGAGCCACTGTACTTATTAGCAAATAATTGGCTACTTGAAAAGCTCTGGGGCTTCCAGGTCTTCTAAAATGAATCACACAAGCTGCCACCTTTGTTTTTCAAAGGGAGCTGATGAAATTGCCTATAACACAAGAAGACTTGGGAATCCATCTTGTTTTCCCTCCTTCAGGGACTTGTATCACATTTTACAATCAGTATTAATGTTCTTTGACCCCTGTCATCCCTGAGAAGAGGTTGAAGACACAAGGCTATCTCTAGCTAATTGTTGTTCTGGAGAAGTCACATGCTGAGTTTTCCCCAAACCCGACATTTAAACTAAGGGAATGGAGTGAATAATCACCCAGGATAACCCTGAGGAGTGTATTAGGTTGGGGGGAGGGTCAGTGTCATACCTTACCTAGGTACAGGGGTGGGATTTGCTGGCCTGAGAGAATCCCATGGTCCTTATACTAAATAATATATTTGTGTTGTGGTAACACTATGAAATTCAGATAAGCAGAGAGAAGAAAAATCTACCCATATGCTCATCACCTGGAGATAACCACTGTTAACATTTTAGTATGTGCCTTTCCTGAGTTTTTGTTTTTGCATCAGCAGAGGAGTCACCTGCTGCTTGGATTGGCTATCTTCTAAGTCATTGCTTTTCCCCACAGACTGGGAGTGGGCAAAGCTGTTGATTCTCCTGTAGGCAAGCTGTAGCAGTGGCTGAAAAGGCATTATGGAAGCACATGCTGTGGGGGTCCCTGATGCGGGGGCTAGAAGATATTGTATTCACACAGGGTCACACTGACACCATTTTCCAGAGAGATAAATATCTTATTCAAATGATGTTCACTGCAAAATAGACATAGCCCATACTGGGAAAGGAAAAATTGTCTGAAGCCAGCAGTTTTAAACCAGGAGCTCCCCCTGCTGGGTCTGTGCGGGTAGTTTCCCTAGCGAGAGATTCTCTGCAGATGTTTTAACTCCCTTTGTCTGGCTGACAACAGTTAAATAGCCACAACAATTAAATACTCACAGATCCCTGGTATGCATGGGGTCGAGGTGTTTGAGGGGAGGGTAATGGTGACAGCTGAGCCCGAGTTCAGTTCTGAAGTTATGGTTTAACATAATTTCAGTGATAACGTAGATGGCATATTGAAAAACAGACAAAATCACCAATATTTAGCTGTTTTCTTTTTTAAACCAAAGTTAGATGAGAAAAAATATTTAGACTTGCAATATCCACAAGCCAAGCATTGGGGCAGGGTGGGGTGGAACAGGGCAGGAAAGGGTCAGTGATTGAATGGTTTCAACCAGTGATTGAAAATGCCTTTTTAGTTCCCTGCACTGTCTGACCATGGATTTTCAGTATATCCCAGATAGAGACACAATAATCTGAAAAAAGAAAGGGAAAGATTTTCTCCCTTTTTTGACAAGAACATGATCTCAGTGTCAGTATTTTAGGAAAGCTCTGAGATTATTAAAACTTCAGTGCAGGTCTTTTCCTCTTGTTAAAATATTTTTCTAATTATAAAATTAATTGAATGTGTTTTTTAAAATTAAGTCCTAACATCCGTAGAACACATACATTATGATAATAACAGCTGCTTAATGAGAGGGTCCAAACTATTCCAATATGTGGGTCATTTAACTATTGATTATATCAGAAGTGCTCTATGTTTTTCTGATGACTGCATAATATTTAATTGCCTTGTTCCCCGTATAGTGCTTGGCATCAAGAAAATACAGCAAAAATGTCATAATGGAAGAGCTAATAGCTAAATTCCTCCCAGAAGAACTCAAGGAGCGAAGGAGGCTTTATGAAGAGGAAATGGAAGAACTTTCTAAGTATGTATAAACATGTTTCTATTTTCATTTTCACTCATACGTGCCCATAGAGCTGACTGTGAATATTTCTTCCTAACTCCTCATTTAGTGATATGTTGGTAGGCTGAAATTGGCCACAGTGAGAGTATCTACACCATGGAAATTGGCAAATGCTGTAAACCAGGGCTTTTCCCCCACCCAGCATGCCAGTTGTTCAACATTTACCAGCACAATACTGAAGAGGCATAAGCCAAACCTCTGAGCAGGTCACATCTTGGCACTAGTAACTGGGTGTCTCTGGCAGGAGTAAATTGGAGTAGCTTAATCAAGGCAAACTTACAAAGTGTACAGGAGACTTTTTTTTTATTAAGGTGTCATTTTTATACAATCTTATGAAGGTTTCACATGGGCAACATTGTCATTACAACATTTACCCATATTATCAAGTGCCCCCCACACACACCCCATTGCAGTCACTGTCCATCAGTGTAGTAAGATGTTATAGAGTCTCTACTTGCGGAAGACTGTTTTCAAATACATAAGGGGGTGCTAGGAGGTTAAGAACTTTGGTGTCAGCCAGACCAACGCTTATGACCCAGTTTTGCCACAAAGTGAATATACTTCATGACCCTAGGCAAGTCACTCAACCTCTCTGGGCCTCAGTTTCCTCATTCTTAGCTTGGGGATAACAGTAGTTTTAATCTCATAGGCTTGTTAGGATGATCAAATGAGCTAGTTCATAGAAGTACTTAAAAAATGGCAGTAGTAAGAATGCCGTTTGTTTCATGCTTCCTCTGCCAAGTGCAGGTATTGTGAGAGGTGGAGGGTAGGGATGGAGATGGAAGGAGGTCTCCAAGCTTTCTGCCTGGCTGGAAGAATACTTAGCAGAAAAAGCAGGAGGCAGACACTCGTTTCTGCCTCTCATACTGCTGCCCCTCCTGTCTCCCCATCCACAAGGGAATCCTCACAGCCTTCTAGGGGCAAGGTGCCCAATGCAAAAGTTGTACTGGGTTTAGACCCACCTCATAGAGAACATTTCTAAATTGCTACCAATTTGTTTGAATGTGTCTTTCACTTTTAACAACATGTTTCCCTGGGAAGCTAGAAATGACATCCTTTTTTTTCTCACTGTCTTGTATTAGACCTACTCAGGACATCTTTATTTCTGATTCTTACATTTGCCTTGAGTCTCTTGGAGTCCTCCTCTTAAATACTGTTTAATTTCTTATTAACAAACACTAGAATACACTGGAGGGATTTCTGTGTAGAGGAATCCTAAACTTAATCCTTTGGAGATTTGGGCACATACTCATCTATCTATTGGTAGGTTTGTGTTCAGATGTTCCTGTGCTGGGTTTACTAGACGAACAAGAGAACACTGATCCAGGAGGAGCTGGTCCGGTGGGTGGTTCCCAGGCAGGCTATGTGTCTGCATCTTTATGGGCACTTATTGGAGGGCAGACTCCTGGGTCCGAATCTGGAGGTAATGCACCAGTATGTCTCGTGGTGCCACAGCCCGCCTGTCTGGACCTAAGGGCCCCCAGGGGTTCATATGCACAGGAGCACTTGAGCATCGCTGGGCTAGATTACTCTTGCCTCTCTGTTGTTCCCTTTTCCTCCCACCTGGGCCCGCTGTGCAGATCTTCTGGGGGCTTTGCAAATTTGAGGTAATGGGCACCCACAGAGATTGTCCCACCATCCCTCTGGAGAACTCGGTCGGCTTTTATCACCTTTCTCATACTGCCAGCAAGACACCTGAAAAGATTGTTTTGAGAGGAGAGCATGAAAGAAAGAAAGGAAAAACATAAAGTATAACTATCACCCTCAACGTGAAGGTACCAGAGAACTTCCTTAGCCAAATTAGAATGTGTAGAATGTCCATTTAATGTTGTTAGCCCCGAGACTAACCTCTGCACCACAGAATGGGACTTAGCCCCAGCATCAGTTGCATTTCAGTATTTTTTTTAGCCATCAAAACCTGCTATCTCCTAGCCTTCCTTTTGGGGAGCCATATGGTGATGTTCGACCAACCTTTCTGTGTTCTCCATTGCTTTGAGATCCATGTCATTTGCTCTTCCCGACAGCTTGAATAAGAACGTGCCTATCTTCGTGTGTACCATGGCCTACCCCACGGTTCCTTGTCCCCTGCACATCTTTGAGCCTTGTTACCGTCTGATGATTCGTAGATGCATTGAAACAGGCACGAGGCAGTTTGGCATGTGCCTTGGAGATCCTGTCAAAGGGTAAGTGAGGAGCAACGTGAGTAAAGAAGGCTGGCTGGAGGGGGTTAATGTTTTACTTAGGGATGCTCTCAGGAGATGGGGAGGCACCACTCATGAGAGTTAGCCAGCTCCCAACCATGAGCATTTGCAAGGTTCGGGATCCCTCTGGCTCCTAGTTAACCACCTAAGAGGCTGCCTAGTTAAAGAAACCCCAGGCATAACCTTTTGTTGAATTGGTGGTGTGTACTATAAAACTGGTTTCTGTAAGAGTGTGGACCCCAAAGTCAAATTGCCTGGGTTCATATTCTGGCTCCAGTCTTGGAGCCAGTTTGACTTTGGGCAAGTTACTTAACCTTTTTGTGACTTCAGTTTTCATATCTGTAAAGTGGGTACAATAGTAGTGCCTATTTCATTGGGTTTGTTGGAAGGATTTTGGTGAGTTAATAATGCACATAAAGCACTGAGCATAGTGTCTAGCACATACTATGTGCTCAATAAATAATAGTAGGTATACTAACATGTTAGGGTGTTTTTTCACACAGGCACTGCCTGTTGTGTAGCTGCATCTGTAGACCCTGGACAGGTAAATAGGCAGAAATCCTTTAAGGCATAGCATGGGGTTACAGAAATGGCTGGGGGCCAGGCCAGGGAAACAACTCATCACTAATTTGCCTTCTTGACTCCTTTCTCAATAAACAGGTTTGCGGAATATGGCTGCATCCTAGAGATCAGAAATGTTCAGTTTTTTGCTGATGGCCGCTCAGTGGTTGACAGTATAGGCAAGAGGCGCTTCCAGGTCCTCCGTCAGGGCCAGCGGGATGGTTACAATACAGCTGACATTGAGTACATTGAAGACCAAAAGGTGAGGGTGGCCAGTGCCAGGAGTTCCAAAGCCAGGCTCTACCCCTGTACCTTTGCAGACAAGGATGGTTGCCAAAGGATCTCTCAGCACTGGGGGGGCCTTGGGATTCCTCACCAAATTGCTGCTAGATGCCGTTCTATTGTCAGATGGCACTGAGAGTGCCCAGTGTCCTGGCTTTCTCCACTTAGTGGCTGCACTGTATTTGTGCGTAAGAAATGCCACGCCCGACCAGTTATGGGACCGATTCAGCACATTTGTATTTTTAAATATGCAACCTGGCTAAGAGCCCTTCCCAATAATCCATTGTCCCAAAAGGCAGAAATAGGATATGTCCAGTTAATCCTTGTTTTTCTGGATTAACAAGTAGAAGTGGTGTCGGGGTTTTTAGCCTTCCCCGAGCCCTCTCCGAACCTGCAGAGAGGACGGGAAGGGGGAGACACGTCCCGGCAAGGCAGGACCGGGAAGGGTGAGTGCCGACTGTCTGCCCGAACACCAGCCTCCGCCTCGCCGCTCGAGGCCAGAGACAAACAGACGCGACAGGGAGCTCAGTCAAAGCAGGAACTCGTTTATTGCAGAAACAGCAGAGCATATATAACACTCATGGGCCAATCAGCATAAAGGTCAAGCAGTCACAAGCTCTTCACGCAGGAAGGCACATAATGCAAGCAAACGGTGTCCACGAGCTGATCACGTTTGCGGAAGACTCACGCCACCAATAGGGAGATACCCGGAACACAGGTAGACTAACGTCATAGCCCGCCAAAATGCCTGGGCACCACCCCATGCTCATCCGGCGAGCGCCATCTTGGCAATGCATTTAAAGGCTACTTCTTAGATTAGAAGGCCCTACATTTCCCCCTTTTTTGTTTTAAGTGGAGGTTAGTCACTGACCAGAGAAGAGCGAACCCCACCAGAGTCACCTCTATTGGAGGTTGGACATCTAATGGTTTGGGGTGTCAGTGTCAATTAGGTCGTGAAACCTCTAGTAGGCCGAATTAATTAGTTAACCTTTAAGCAAGGCGGTGGTCACCACAACTAGTCCTCTATATAAGCACATATTCCCGTCATGGGATCATGGTCACAGCATCTTGATAATCTTTGTGATTGTATTTGTATGGTTCCCAAGCTGGATTGCGTAGGGATTGATATTGCTGTCTAAGCACCATAAGGTGTACAGCATTCATTCTGTTCTTGATAAAATTAATCAGCTTATTAATAATGCAAGGCCCAAAAGAAATTGCCAGAAAGATAGTAAGAAGTGGCCCTACTAAGGGGAGGAGGTAGGGGAACCATCCTCCTAAGCCTGTCCAGAGGAAGTTGTAATTACTCTCTTTGCATCTCTTATCTAACTCTTCTTCCTTCAGGGAGGGTGGAAATGTATAATTCTTGTGGCACAAATCTGGCTTAATAGTTCCTAAAGTTTCTGTACCATTGCCGTCAAGGCAGCCTACTTTCCTATAGGGAGTAGAGACCACAATCTCTGAACGGGGCTCTAGAGCAGGACAGTTTGATGAGTCTAAATGGGTGGTCTCAAATTCCAGCAAATATTTTCTCCTCAGGTCGCAGGACATATATAACCTGCATGGTTTCCAAGGGCTATCCCAGTCCAATTTAGTGGCACTCTCGCAGCAATAGACTTGGACAAAGCTATGAATAACAATTGAGGCACCCTGCTGTTTGCAGGAGCAGGGCGGATCACCTGACGTGGGAGGCCGGGGTTTGGGCCTGCTCCAACATACAGTTTGCCCAACATATCCGGGACATCCTTGAGTGTTACTCTTAATTAAGACTGCTGCATAATAATAATTGTCTCCTGAAGTACAGCTATACTTGGTGATATAACAGGTAGTTTGGACGAATCCAAGGGTCACCCCACAAGATTGACACCAATTACCCCAAGCCTGGGCTATAGGTACCCCCATAATCAACAGGGTAACAAGAACAAAAGGGGGCATTTTGGGTCTTATCTCAGTATCCTTTTGGCCTTCTGAGGATCTCGGAGTGTCAGATAGTCCTTAGTCCTTGTAGAGGTTCGACTCGAGCTGGATGGATCAGCAGAAGTCTATGGTTAACCCTTCAGTCTTTTGTGAGGTTGTCGTGTTTCAAGTCTTCCAGGAGGTTCTGGAGAATCAACTCACTAACAGTAGCAAGCAGGGTAATGATGAGGAGGCCGGTCACCAGCAAGCAGAACGTCCACCAGGGGCGGTGCAGCAGGCACATTCCCTAGGGGAGAGAAAACACAGGGAACCCCTCAAGAGTGGATGGCACTTTTGGGTTGTCGTTATTGGATAGAGGTTTGGCTTGTTCTGGGGTCTTGGTCATCGTCCACCTGCGGGCAAAATTTCAAATTGTGCGCAGGGACCCAGATCGGGTTTGGGTTCCCTATAGGGAATATGCATCCAAACCCTCTGCCTAAACTTATGAGGGGATCTGGTGCATGCCATTGCCCCGTTAATGGATCTTTCCAGCATACCTCAATCTTAGTATAAGGCGTTTGATTAGTCCAATGTCTTTGAAAAGCTGTTAGGGGCTGATTTTTTGAAAAATTTAAAATATTTAGGGTGAGTAGTGCCATTTTTAATTGGTCATGGGGGCTTGTTCCCCCTTTTTGTTTTTGTAACATGGTTTTAAGGGTCTTACTTTGTCTCTCGACAATTGCTTGGCCTTGGGGATTGTAAGGGATCCCTGTGGTGTGGCTTATGTGCCATCTGAGAAAGAAGTTCTGTAGAGCCTTACTAGTGAAGCACGGACCATTATCGGTCTTCACTTGGTGAGGAATCCCTAAAATAGCAAAGCATTGCAAGAAGTAGCTTTGTGCATGTTTGGCTCTTTCTCCCGAGTGGGCTGTAGCCCAACAGACATGGGAAAAGGTGTCGACAGAGGCAAAAATAAATTTTAATTTTCCAAAGGCAGCATAGTGAGTAACATCAGTTTGCCAAAGGCAATTTGGTTTGAGGCCTCTCGGGTTGACTCCAGGGGATTGGAGGGGCGGGACTTGCAAAAACAGCAGGCAAGATTTGCAGGTTCTGACAATCTTTTTTAAATCCTTGATAGGGATGGAAGGAAACCTGTGATGTAAACCTGTCCAATTAAGATGAGTAAGATCATGAAGATCTTGTGCTTGTTGTAGGGGCTCCAGGGGCGCAATCGGTCAGCGCACGGCACTTATACAGCAGTACATGCAGAGCAATGCTGAGGCCGCAAGTTCGAGCCTCACCTGGAGCATGCTTTATCTCTGACTCTTGGATCGGGGATCACGCCCCCAAAAGGGTGGAGGGAGAGGGCAGACGTTAAAGCCTCTGTCAGGGAGGCGGTTTGCGCCTGCAAGGCAGTTACCAGGGCCTGTGACTGGTGGGCTTGGGTCCTCACATCTTTAGTAGCAACAATCCATTTCTCCATGGATCGCTCTTTTAATCCAGCACAGGCTAATTTATGATCTGAAGTCATCCCTTCCCAGACTAGCATCTTAACAAATTGGTCCCGCAAGGGGCCCAGGGGGAATTTGTGCTGTAAACTTTTTTCAACCCTGTCTACAAAGGAGGGGAGATCTTCATTAACCCTCTGGGTAATTCTGGAGATTGGTGGCTCCGAAGGGCCTTCCTCTAGCTTTTTCCAAGCTGCTAGCCCCAGGGCCCTCACTTGCTCCTGATAAGGGGCGGGAATGGCTGCCTGTTGGAGCCCTGTAGCAAACTGATCATTAGTCTCAGAGAGCATCCCAAATGTTATAGGGATGAGAGGATTGGCAGATTGGTTTCTCTCCGCCTGAACATGGCATTCTTCCTTAAAGAAGGCGCACCACTTGAGAAACATGGGACCAGGGAGAACTGCCTTGGTTAAACTTTTCCAATCTTGAGTGGTACAGGGTTGGTGTGCTAGTCCCTGGAGGATGGCTTCGGCCCAAGGAGAATTAGGCCCATCCTCAGAGACTGCTTTTTTAAGTTCCTTGAGGTCTTGGTGCTCCCAGGGATACCACTCAGCAGGCCGATTTCCGCTGGGGTTAACATTTACAGGAAAAGCCTGGTAATGGGAAGGTGGAGGGTCAGGATCTAAAGGCCCCCACACTGGTGGCTTGGGTGGATCCACGCTAGGCCAAGGGTCAGAGTCAGGTCTAGGCAATGAGGGATAAATTTTCTTAGGTCGCTTAAAACGTTCTTCCGCAAAGCATTCCCATTCCCTTTCCGGAGATGGGGGCGGGGCCTCTTTTGAAGGTGACTTATGACTCACCTCCGGAGGTCGTTTTTCAGTTCCCCGACCGGGTGGGGCCACTAGACAGGACAGCAAGGGCCGGGGACCCCCAAAGCATGCCTTAAGGTTTGACAAGGTGGGGTAGACTCCCAAAGGGGGATCTTCCCCTTGATTTATTTCCGCTTTTCGGACCAGTTGCTCCACACGGTCCCAAGTGGACCAATTAAAAAGGTCACCAACAGGGAGCCAGGCGGCCACCCTTACAAGGGTGGTCCAAACCCTCTCAGCTTGAGGGTCTAATAGTTCTAACGCTCGGCTTTTAAGCATAAGTCTCAGCGCTTTAAGCGCAGGCTCATCATCCTTAGAGGTAAGTTGCCTGCCCCATCTTTTTTGGGGGGGGGTACTCACCCAGAGACACGCTTGGCCTGATCCGCCAGTACTTTCGGTTTTCGTCCGTCCTCTCATGCCCCACGTTGGGCTCCAAATGTCAGGGTTTTTAGCCTTCTCCAAGCCCTCTCCGAACCTGTGGAGAGGACGGGAAGGGGGAGACATGCCCCGGCAAGGCAGGACCGGGAAGGGTGAGTGCCGACTGTCCGCCCGAACACCAGCCTCTGCCTCACCGCTCGAGGCCGGAGACAAACAGACGTGACAGGGAGCTCAGTCAAAGCAGGAACTCGTTTATTGCAGAAACAGCAGAGCATATATAACACTCATGGGCCAATCAGCATGAAGGTCAAGCAGTCATATGCTCTTCACGCAGGAAGGCACATAATGCAAGCAAACGGTGTCCACGAGCTGATCACGTTCACGGAAGACTCATGCCACCAATAGGGAGATACCCAGAACACAGGTAGACTAACGTCATAGCCTGCCAAAATGCCTGGGCACCACTCAATGCTCATCCGGTGAGCGCCATCTTGGCAATGCATTTAAAGGCTACTTCTTAGATTACAAGGCCCTACAAAGTGGGAAATAATCCCATGTTCATATATTTTTGCTTTCACTACATAGTGCAAAATTAATAAATATTTGATCAACAAATAAATGCGTTTGACTTGGAAGAGCAGGTGTTAAAAATGAACAGGAGGGGCAATGAATAGTCACTGTGAAGGTACTCTCTGTTTACCGGAGAGCCCCTTTAAGTATCCTGACTAAAGGGGCAGGGAGATGGATCAAGCTTCCACCTCCGGCCACTTTGGATAGGGTACGCCAACGTTTCGTTGGAGGAGTATGGATTGCGGTAAGATCCTGGCTCGCGGCTTTGCGGAAGAAACCATGTAAGAACATCGTCCCCGCGAAGCTGTTTGTTTGGTTGGTCTGTTCGAAGACACAAGGCTCCAGATCGTACTGTTTGAGCCAGATTAAACAACTGTGCTTCGAATTCCGCATCTGGGCCATCGAAGGCGGGCGAGCTGACTCCCTCAAATGGCGATCGGAGGTCCCGAAGGTCTTCCGGTCGTGGTTGAGGGGTACGTGCTCGAGTCCTGACCAAAGTGCGCAGGTCGCCTGGATTGGGCACGCGCTCCCAGTCGGCACTCTGGATGTGCTGGAGGCCGTGCTGTAGAAACATTGGACAATAAAAAAGAAAAAAAAAATGAAAAGGAGAGAGAGGCGTAAACCAGTGTCACCTAGTTTAACAGTACGCCTCCACTCAGGCTAGTCTGCATCTGTTGTTTTCTATATGTCTTGCTGTTTCAGCTAATTTATCCAGCTGCACCTTTCTCCTTCCTTCACCCTCACAGTATTTACACACAGTTCATCATCTGGCTGAGAAGCCTTTCACTTACCACACAGGAGAAAGCCTGATGGGGAAGCCTTCCCATAGGGAGACAGGCTGGATGCTCAAAGACAGTCAGGTGTCAATAGTGGCTCTAGGAGTGATGGAGAAGGTACAGAATGCTTCACTTCCACTTTGTTGCTTTCAGGTTCAAGGAGAGGATTGTGCTGAGCTCGTGGGATTACATAACTGTGTCTATGAGCAGGCGTCATCATGGTTTCACTCGCTCAAACCATCTCTGAAGAATCGGATACTCAATCACTTTGGTCCAATGCCAGAGAAAGATGCTGATCCCCAGGTATATAGACATGTCTTTTTGTAATCAGTTTTGTCCCCCCACTCCCTGCAAGTAAGAGAGCTTAGGGTTTGTGATTGGATGGGTGCATGGTTGCCATCCAGCAAATGAAGTGCAGAGAGGAAGATGGATCCAATTTGGTATTGTTTGGCTGGGCAATGGGCATCATGGGTAAGACCAGAAGGATCCCAAGGCAGAACTGGAGTAACTAAATTAAGCAGTGAGAACTGGGATCCAAGACAGGTTTTGCAAGATAAGTCAGGTGAGAGTATGGGAACAGAGATACTGTCAACAGAAGAACCTTCAGTGGGAGTCCAGATTCATACCATGATAATGTGTTAGTGTGACAAGATTCACACAAAGGTCAGGCCTAAGAGAAGGGTATCCTGGGAGGTGAGACCAAAGGCTGCCACTTGCAGAGAGCTTCATAACCCTTTGCCCCACTGCTGCAGGAGCTAGGACATAGGGCCAGCTACCTTATAGGATTCCAACTTCAACACCATAGAAACCTCAAAGCCCCGTTCCTCCATGTTTAGCCCTGCGGTTCTAGCCCCTTGTCATTGTCCTTAGCAGG
>JAVSCE010020740.1:0-20150 GCA_032199065.1 Smutsia gigantea | reverse complement strand
TTGGTAGAAATCCTTACAAACATTTACCTGACACCAAAAGAACTGCTGTATATTCACAAAATTAATTGTGACAGTAGAAGGGATTTTTTGGGGGGAAATAGATCTAGTTTAAATTTGAGAATTGTAGCAACAAAAACACTTCCACTATTATGAAAAACTACTTAAAACTTCTCCAGAAAATTATACCCTGCCTTAGTTTTTCAAATAAATCTTTTGAAAACTTTTTAGTATTACGAGAATATAACAGCTGTTCGGAATTCTATTTAGAACAAAGTGGGAAAATTCAAGTCTACATGTCAACATATCCATGTGAAATAATAAAGTATCTACCAACCTTCTGTACTGTAATTTTTTCAAAGTAACATATTCATCTGTTTGGCATGTGCTCTGAAAATTACTTTGATTGTTAGGAAATAGTAATTTAAGGCATTTCTGGAGTAGAAATAGGGAAGTGGAGAGCCATTTTATATCATTGTAAACTCTTTAAAATATACTCAGTATTGGTTACCCTCTAATCAGAATGATTAAACAATATACATATGACTCATTTTTATATAACATATTAAAATAATTTCTTAAAGTCAATGGGTTTTTTATCCATCCCTAGATACAAATAAAGCATTTCTTCTCTATTCCCAAATCCATCCATGAGGAATTGTTTTGGCACTCTTACAAGGGAAACATTACCTGCTCCATTTCTTACTGAAAGTTTTTTTTAATAAGATATTTTGATATCATTAATCTACAATTACATATGCAATACTATGGTGATTAAACTACCCCCTTCATCAGGTCCCCCCCACCAACCCCATTACAGTCACTGTCCATCAGCGTAGTGAGATGCTGTAGAGTCACTACTTGTCTCCTCTGAGTTGTATAGCACTCCCCGTGCCCCCCTAACATTATATTTGCTAATCATAATGCCCCTTTTTCCCTCTTATCCCTCCCTTCCCACCCATCCTCCCCAGTCCCTTTCTCTTTGGTAACTATCGATCCGTTCTTGGGTTTTGTGAGTCTGCTGCTGTTCTGTTCCTTCAGTTTTTTCCTTTGTTCTTATACTCCACATATGAGTGAAATCATTTGATACTTGTCTTTTTCGGCTTGACTTATTTCACTGAGCATAATACTCTCTAGCTCCATCCATGTTGTTGCAAATGGTAGGATTTGTATTCTTCTTATGGCTGTGTAATATTCCATTGTGTATATGTACCACATCTCTTTATCCATTCATCTACTGATGGACACTTAGGTTGCTTCCATTTCTTGGCTATTGTAAATAGTGCTGCAATAAACATAGGGGTGCATATGTCTTTTTCGAACTGTGCTGCTGCATCCTTAGGGTAAATTCCTAGGAATGGGATTCCTGGGTCAAATGGTATTTCTATTTTGAGATTTTTGAGGAACCTCCATATTGCTTTCCACAATGGTTGAAATAAATTGCATTCCCACTAGCAGTGTAGGAGGGTTCCCCTTTCTCCACATCCTCGCAAACATTTGTTGTTGTTTGTGTTTTGGATGTTGGCCATCCTCACTGGTGTGAGGTGATATCTCAATGTGGTTTAAATCTGCATTTCTCTGATGATTAGTGGTGTGGAGCATCTTTTCATGAGCCTGTTGGCCATCAGAGTTTCTTCTTTGGAGAACTGTCTATTCATCTCCTCTACCCATTTCTCAATTGGACTATTTACTTTATGTTCATTGAGGTGCGTGACTTCTTTATATATTTTGGACGTCAACCCGTTATAGGATACGTCATTTATGAATATATTCTCCCATACTGTAGGATGTCTTTTTGTTCTACTGATGGTGTCCTTTGCTGTACATAAGCTTTGCAGCTTGACATAGTCCCACTTGTTCATCTTAGCTTTTGTTTCCCTTGCCCGGGGAGATATGTTCATGAAGAAGTCGCTCATGTTTATGTCCAAGAGATTTTTGCCTATGTTTTTTCCTAAGAGTTTTATGGTTTCATGACTTACATTCAAGTCTTTGATCCACCTTGAGTTTACCTTTGTGTATGGGGCTAGACAGTAGTCCAGTTTCATTCTCTTACATGTAGCTGTCCAGTTTGCCAACACCAGCTGCTGAAGAGGCTGTCATCTCCCCATTGTATATCCAAGGCACTTTTATCAAATATTAATTGACTGTATATGTTTGGGTTAATGTTTGGATTTTCTATTCTGTTCCACTGGTCTGTGGGTCTGTTTTGTGCCAATACCAAATTGTCTTGATTACTGTGGCTTTGTAGTAGAGCTTGAAGTCAGGAGCGTAATTCCCCCTGTTTTATTCCTCCTTCTCAGGACTGCTTTGGCTATTCGGGGTCTTTTGTGGTTCCATATGAATTTTAGAATTATTTGTTCCAGTTCATTGAAGAAAGCTGTTGGTAGTTTGATAGGGATTGCGTTGAATCTGTAGATTGCTTTAGTAGTATAGCCATTTTGACAATATTTATTCTTCCTAGCCAAGAGCATGGGATGGATTTCCATTTGTTAGTGTCCTCTTTAATTTCTCTTAGGAGTGTCTTGTAGTTTTCAGAGTATAGGTCTTTCACTTCCTTCGTTAGGTTTATTCCTAGGTATTTTATTCTTTTGATGCAATTGTGACTAGAACTGTTTTTCTGATTTCTCTTTCTGTTAGCTCATCATCAGTGTATAGGAAAGCAACAGATTTCTGTGTGTTAATTTTGTATCCTGCAACTTTGCTGAATTCAGATATTAGTTCTAGTAGTTTTAGAGTGGAGTCATGAGGGTTTTTTATGTACAATATCATGTCATCTGCAAATAGTGACAATTTGACTTCTTCTTTACCAATCTGGATGCCTTGTATATTTTGTTTTGTCTGATTGCCGTGTCTAGGACCTCCAGTACTATGTTGAATAACAGTGGAGAGAGTGGGCATCCCTGTCTTGTTCCCAATCTTAGATGAAAAGCTTTCAGCTTCTCGCTGTTAAGTATAATGTTAGCTGTGGGTTTGTCATGTATAGCCTTTATGACATTGAGGTACTTGCCCTCTATACCCATTTTGTTGAGAGTTTTAATCATGAATGGAGGCTGAATTTTGTCAAATGCTTTTTCTGCATCTATGGAGATAATCATGTGGTTGTTGTTCTTCTTTTTGTTGATGTGGGGGATGACGTTGATGGATTTTCGAATGTTGTACCATCCTTGCAACCCTGGGATGAATCCCACTTGATCATGGTGTATGATCCTCTTGATGTGTTTTTGAATTTCATTTGCTAATATTTTGTTGAGTATTTTTGCATCTATGTTCATCAGGGATATTGGTCTGTAATTTTCTTTTTTGGTGAGGTCTTTGCCAGGTTTGGTATTAGAGTGATGCTGGCTTCATAGAATGAGTTTCAAAGTATTTCCTCCTCTTCTATTTTCTGGAAAACTTTAGGGAGAATGGGTGTTATTTCTTCTCTATATGTCTAGTAGAATTCAGAGGTGAATCCATCTGGTCTGGGGGTTTTGTTCTTGGGTAGTTTTTTTATTACCACTTCAATTTCGGTGCTGGTGATTGGTCTGTTTAGTTTTTCTGTTCATGTTTGGTCAGTTTTGGAACGTTGTATTTTTCTAAGAAGTTGTCCATTTCTTCTAGGTTTTCCAGCTTGTTAGCATATAGATTCTCATAATATTCTCTTATAATTCTTTGTATTTCTGTGGGGTCTGTCGTTATTTTTCCTTTCTCATTTCTGATTCTGTTTATGTGTGTAGATTCTCTTTTTCTCTTAATAAGTCTGGCTAGAGGTTTCTCTATTTTGTTTACTTTTTCAAAGAACCAGCTCTTGGTTTCATTGATTTTTTTTCTATTGTTTTATTCTTCTCAATTTTATTTATTTCTTCTCTGATCTTTATTATGTCCCTCCTTCTGGTGACTTTGGGCCTCATTTGTTCTTCTTTTTCCAATTTCAGTAATTGTGTCTTTAGACTATTCATTTGGGAATGCTCTTCCTTCTTTAGATAGGCCTGGATTGCAATATACTCTCCTCTTAGAACTGCCTTTGCTGCATCCCATAGAAGTTGTGGCTTTGTGTTGTTGTTGTAATTTGTCTCCATATATTCTTTGATTTCTGTTTTGATTTGGTTGTTAACCCATTGATTAATTAGGAGAATGCTGTTAAGTCTCCATGTATTTGTGAGCATTTTGTTTTCTTTATAAAATTCATTTCTACTTTTATACCTTTGCAATGTGAGAAGTTGGTTCGGAGAATTTCAATATTTTCGACTTTACTGAGATTTTTTTTGTGGCCTAGTATGTGGTCTATTCTGAAAATGTTCCATGTGCACTTGAGAAGAATGTGTATCCTGTTGCTTTTGGTTGTAGAGTTCTGTAGATGTCTGTTAGGTCCATGTTTTCTAGTGTGTTGTTCAGTGCCTCTGTGTCTTTACTTATTTTCTGTCCGGTTGATCTGTCCTTTGGAGTGAGTGGTGTGTTGAAGGCGCCTAGAATGAATGCATTTCATTCTATTTCCTCCTTTAATTCTGTTAATATTTGTTTCACATATGCCGGCACTCCTGTGTTGAGTGAATATATATTTATAATGGTTATATCCTCTTGTTGGATTGACCCCTTTATCATTATATAATGTCCTTCTTTATCTCTTGTTACTTTCCTGGTTTTGAAGTCTATTTTGTCTGATACAAGCACTGCAACACCTCCTTTTTTCTCCTTGTTGTTTGCATGAAATATCTTTTTCCATCCCTTCACTTTTAGTCTGTGTATATCTTTGGGTTTGAGGTGAGTTTCTTGTAGGCAGCATATAGATGGGTCTTGCTTTTTTATCCATTCTGTTACTCTGTGTCTTTTGATTGGTGCGTTCAGTCCATTTACATTTAGGGTGATTATTGATAGATATGTACTTATTGCCCTTGCTGGCTTTAGATTTGTGGTTACCAAAGGTTCAAGGGTTGCTTCTTTACTACCTAACATTCTAACTTAACTTTCTTGTTAAGTTATTGTAAACACAGTCTGATGTTTCTTTATTTCTCTCCCTTCTTATTCTTCCTCCTCCATTCTTTATATACTAGGTGTTTTATTCTTTGCCTTTAGTTAGTATTTGGATGGTCTGCTTTCTTTGCTATGATTTTATTTTCTCTGGTAACATCTTTTTAGCCTTAGTAGTGCTTCCCTCTAGAGCAGTTCCTTTAAGATATCCTGTAGAGGTGGTTTATAGGAGGCAAATTCTCTCAGCTTTTGCTTGTCTGGAAATTGTTTAATCCCTCCATCATATTTAAATGATAATCGTGCTGGATACAATATTCTTGGTTCGAGGCCCTTCTGTTTCATTACATTAAATATATCATGGCATTCTTTTCTAGCCTGTAAGGTTTCTGTTGAGAAATCTGATGATAGTCTGATGGGTTTTCCTTTGAAGGTGATCTTTTTTCTTTCTCTAGCTGCCTTTAATACTCTGTCCTTATTTTTTTATCTTTGCCATTTTAATTATTATGTGTCTTGGTGTTGTCTTCCTTGGGTTCCTTGTGTTGGGAGATCTGTGGGCTTCCATCATCTGAGAGACTATTTCCTTCCCCAGCTTGGGGAAGTTTCAGCAATTACTTCTTCAAAGACACTTTTTATCCCTTTTTCTCTCTCTCTTCTTCCTCTGGTACTCCTATAATGCTAATATTGTTCCATCTGGATTGGTTACACAGTTCTCTTAATATTCTTTCATTCCTAGAGATCCTTTTATCTCTCTCTGCATCAGCTGCTCTGTATTCCTGTTCTCTGATTTCTATTGCATTAACAGTCTCTTGCATCTCGTCCAGTCTGCTGCTAAGCCCGTTGATGGCTTGTCTCATTTCTGCATTGTCTTTCCTGACTTCCCTCACTTCCTCCCTCAGCTCTTGCATATTTCTCTGTAGATCCATCAGCATGGTTATGACTTTTATTCTGAATTCTTTTTCAGGAAGATTCTACATTTCCATCCTTTCAGGTTCCCTCTCAGGAGTTGTCTGGGTCTGGGTGAGCTTGTTCTGTACCATATTTCTCTGTCTTTTCATATTGATAGGAGTGGTCACTGGTAGGTGCCACATATGTCAGCTGGGCTCTTTAAGACTTAAGAAGAAAAAAAACAAGAAAAAAAACAAGCAAAAAAAGAAGGGAGAGAAAGAAAAGGGAAAAAGAAGAAAGAAAGAAAAGAAAGAAAAAAGAAAGGGAAAAAAAATGCCCACCCGGTGTGGATTCTGTAAGGGTGCTGAAGGTGTCACTGTTGCTCCACTATTCCACAGCCGGGGCCGCACCGTTCTTTGTAGTTCTGGCCGGGGCGGGAACGAATGGGAGGCTGTTGTTCTCTGTATAAAGTTTTAGTGTGGCTGCTACCTTTTCTCAGTCACCAGCCAAGGGGTCCAAAGTTTCTCAGGACTCCCAGACCGCTGGGCTGAACGTGCAGGGCGATGGTGTTCCCTCGCTGGGCCCCCCGCCTCTCCAAGACCGCTACAAACCACTCATGCTTTTCTCTTGTCCCCGGGTGCTGCCTGCATGGACCCGGCGCGTTCCCGGCTCAAAACCTGCACCTTCTGCCTCTCCAATGTCCGATGCACCGTGCGATGTGTGTCAGTGCTCCCGGCGCAGACCACCAGGGCTGGGTATTTCGCAGACCTGCCCTCCCACTCCCTCCCGGCTCTGAATCCTCTCCTCCCGCCAGTGCACCGGGACGGGTAAGTGCTGGGGTCCCGCGGGGTCACGGGTCCGTATCTTACCCGCCTCGTGGGGTGCCAAGTCTTCTTGGGTGTAGCTGCACGCTGTGCCCTTTCCTGTGTATTCTGGTCTGTCTTTTAGGAATAGTTGTATTTGCTGTATTTTTGTAGATAAATATAGTGTTGGGAGATTTCTGCCGCCCTGCTCACGCTGCCATCTTCCCAGAAGTCCTCTCTTATACTCTTATTTGATCGTTTCCATTAGTGTTATGCTTGGATATCTTTAAAAAAAAAATTTTTTTTTGTATTGTAGGCTTACAGTTTGTGGTTGCCATAAGGTTCTTGGATAGTTTCCTATATACATAATGGTCTATATTATGTTGATGGCCACTCAATTTTGAACACAATCTAAATGTTCAACTTTTCTATACTTCTTTCTCCACACTTAATGTATAAAATGTCATGATCTTGATTCTGGGGAAAAGATGGCAGCATGAGAAGTGAGGCATAAACCTCTCAAAACCAAAAATAACATGAAAATACAGAAAATACAAAGAATCCTGACAGAGCGACCAGAAAGAAGACAGAAAGAAATGGCTTTCATTGCGGGAAAAGATAAGACCTCACAGAAAAGGGTAAAGTAGCAAAGCTGTGATCTGGCGGGACCCAAGCCATCCCCCTTCCCAGCTCACAGGAGGAAGAAAAATGGAGTGGGGAGGGAGTGGAAGCCCAGGACTGCTAAACACACAACCCTGATCCTCTCCAGGAGTACATACCTACATTACATGGTGCTCTGGAGCCTAGAGCAGTTGGAAAGCAAAGACAGGCAGAATACTCTGAGAGACTGAGATTCCAGTAGCTTGTGGAGAACAGGTACACACATCCGGCTGCTCCAGGACAAAAGAAAGGCGGGTACTTTGAAAGACTTCCCAACAGTGAGAGGGCTGCCAAAGGGGCAGGGATTATGCAGAGCTTGTTGCTCAGGAGAAAAGACAGGTGGACAAAACTGTCCTGGCACACTCAGGCCAGCAGGTTAGAAACTTTCAGGAGCTTCAGGTGCTCCATCCCCTGGCTAACAATGCAGCGCTGAGGCCCCCCACTGCAATATGCAGCCTGCCGCTTCTTCCTCCAAGCTGGCACCAGTACCTAAATTCTTCCTCCTAGCTGGCACTAGTTCCCAAACCTGCAGCCCCCACCATCATGCCAGGCCAGTTGAAGGGCAGCCTCAACTATGGCAGCTACAGGAGCATAATGCAGAGGATGCTTCCTGCGCACTTGACCCACTGGCCCTGGCAATGGAGGCACTGCAGCTGGGAAGCAGGAAAGAACTCTACCCTTCTGGCACACACCAGTGCCGATTGCCTGGAACCCCCACCATCACTCCAGGTGCTGCACACCTCCAGAGAGTATATCTTCTGGGCACTAGAGGGCACCGCCTACACAAAGTTATTACTCCATACTATTCATTAGGAATATGAAGCGGCAAGGAAGCTTGTGCAAACCAAAACCCATCAAACACAAGGAAGAGGGCTCAGTGAAACTGAAATCACCAATCTTCTCGATAAAGATTTCAAAATAAAAATCATAAACATGCTCACAGAGCTACAGAAAAATATTCAAGATCTCAGGAAAGAATTCAAGAAAGAGATAGAAACTTTGAAAAATACAGTATCTGAAATGAAACATACAACGGAGAGATTTAAAAGCAGGTTAGATGAGGTAGAGGACACAGTAAATGAAATAGAAATTAGAGAACAGGAATACAAAGAAGCTGAGGCACGGAGAGAAAAAAGGATCTCTACAAATGAAAGAATAAGACAACTCTGTGAACAATCCAAACGGAACAATATTCACATTATACAGGTACCAGAAGAAGAAGAGAAAAAGGGATAGAAAGTCTCTTTGAGGAAATAATTGCTGAAAACGTCCCCAATCTGGAGAAGAAAATAGTCTCTCAGGCCATGGAAGTGCACAGATCTCCCAACACAAGGGAACCTAGGAAGACAATGCCAAGACATATAATTAAAATGGCAAAGATCAAGAACAAGGACAGAGTATTAAAAGCAGCCAGAGGGAGAAAAAAGATCACATACTAAGGAAAACTCATCAGGCATTCATCAGACTTCTCAGCAGAAACCTTACAGGCCAGAAGGGAGTGGCATGATATATTTAATATAATGAAACAAGGGCCTCCAACCAAGAATACTCTAGGTGGAAAGACTATCATTTAAATTTCAGGAGGGATTAAACAATTTCCAGACAAGCAAAGGCTGAGGGAATTTACCTCCGCAAAACCACCTCTACAGTGTAGTTTAAAGGGACTGCTATAGATGGAAGTGCTCCTAAGGCTTTCTGTCACCAGAGAAAATAAAACCACAGTAAAGGAAGTAGACAGATTAATTCCTAAGCAAATGGAAAATTAAATCAACTACGCACAAAGTCAGTCAAGGAATACACAAAGAGTACAGAATATGAAACTTAACATATAAAGACTGGAGGAGGAAGAAAAAGAAGGGAGAGAAAAAAGAATCATCAGACTGTGTTTATAATAGCATAATAAGTGAGTTAAGGTAGACTGCTAGATAATAAAGAAGCTGCCCTTAAACCTTTGGTAACCATGAATCTAAACCCTGAAATGGCAATAAGTACATATCTATCGATAATTACCCCAAATGTAAATGGACTGAATGCACCAATCAAAAGACATAGAGTAATAGAATGGATAAAAAAACACAAGACCCATCTAAATGCTGCCTACAAGAGACTCACTTCAGACCCAAAGACATACACAGTCTAAAATTTTAGTGAGGGATGAAAAAAGATATTTCATGCAACTAATAGAGACAAGAAAGCAGGAGTTGCAGTACTTGTATCAGACAAAATAGACTTCAAAACAAAGAAAGTAACAAGAGACAAAGAAGGACATTACATAATGATAAAGGGGTCAATCCAACAAGAAGATAAAACCATTATAAATATCTATGCACCCAACAAAAGAACACCTACATATGTGAAATAAATACTAAAAGAATTAAAAGGGGAAATAGAATGGAATGCATTCATTCTAGGAGACTTCAACACTCCACTCACTCCAAAGGACAGATCAACCAGACAGAACATATGTAAGGAGTCAGAGGCACTGAAAAACATAATAGAACAGATGGTCCTACCAGACATCTACAGAACACTCTACCCAAAAGTAGCAGGATACACATTCTTCTCAAGTGCACATGGAATATTTTCCAGAATAGATCACATACTAGGCCACAAAAAGAGCCTAAATTCAGAAGGTTTGAAATTGTACCAACCAGCTTCTCCGACCACAAAAGTATGAGACAATGAAAAAATTATGCAAAAAAACAAAAAATCCCACAAACACATGGAGGCTTAAAGACATGCTCCTGAATAATCAATGGATCATTCACCAAATAAAAACATTGCAAGTGCCATATGGAGATAAATGAAAACCACTCAACACCCTAAAATCTGTGGGGTGCAGGAAAGGCAGTTCTAAGAAGAGAATATATTGCAGTACAGGCTTACCTGAACAAAGAAGAACAATCCCAAATGAACAGTCTAAACTTAAAATTAATGAAACTAGAAAAAGAGGAAAAAATGAGACCCAAAGTCAGTAGAAGGAGAGACATAATAAATATTAGAACACAAATAAATAAAATTGAAAAGAATAAACATAGAAAGAATCAATGAAAGCAGGAGCTGGCTCTTTGAGAAAATATACAAAATAGATAAACCACTAGCCAGACTTACCAAGAAAAAAAGAGTCTACACATATAAACAGAAGCAGAAATGAGAAAGGAAAAATCACTACGGACATCATAGAAATACAAAGAATTATTAGAGAATACTATGAAAAATAATATGCAAACAAATTGGATAACCTAGAAGAAATGGACTACTTTCTACAAAAATACAACCTTCCAAGACTGACCCAGGAAGAAACAGAAAATCTGAACAGAGCAATTACCAGCAATGAAATGGAATTGGCAATCAAACACTACCTAAGAACAAAACCCCTTGACCAGATGACTTTAAAGCTGAATTTTATCAGACATTTAGAGAAGACATAATACCTGTACTCCTTAAAGTTTTCCAAAAAGTACAAGTAGAGAGAATACTCCCAAACTCATTCTATGAGGCCAGCATCGCTCTAATACCAAAACCAGGCAAAGACACCACAGAAAAAGAAAATTACAGACCAATATCCCTATTGAACATAGATGCAAAAATACTCAACAAAATATTAGCAAACCAAATTCAAAAATACATCAAAAAGATCATACATCATGATCAAGTAGGATTTATTTCAGGGATGCAAGAATGGTACAATATTAGAAAATCCATTAACATCATCCACCACACCAACAAAAAGGACAAAAACCACATGACCAACTCCGCAGATGTTGAAAAATCATTCAACAAAATTCAACATCCATTCATGATAAAAACTCTCAACAAAATGGGTACAGAAGGTAAGTACCTCAGCATAATATGGGCCATTTATGACAAACCCACAGCCAACATCATACTTAACAGTGAGAAGCTGAAAGTTTTTCCTTTAAGATCAGGAACAAGACATGGATGTCCACTCTCCCCACTTTTATTCAACATAGTTCTGGAGGTCCAAGCAACAGCAGTCAGACAATACAAAGAAATAAAAGGCATCCAGATTGTTAAGGAAGGAGGTAAAGAGTCACTGTTTGCAGATGACATGATATTGTACATAAGAAACCCTAAAGAATCCACTCCAAAACTACTAGATCCAATATCTGAACTCAGTAAAGTTGTGGGATAAAAAATTAATACACAGAAATGTGTTGGATTCCTATACACTAACGATGAACTAGCAGAAAGAGAAATTAGGAAAATAATTCCATTCACAATTGTATCAAAAAGAATAAAATACCTAGGAATAAACCTAACCAAGGAAGTGAAAGGCCTATACCCTGAAATCTACAAGACACTCTTGAGAAAATTAAAGAAGAAACAAATAAATGGAAATCCATCCTGTGCTCAAGGACAGGAAGAATTAATATAGTCAAAATGGCCATCCTGCCTAAAGCAATCTACAGATTCAATGCAATCCCTATCAAAATACCAACAGTACTCTGTAACAAACTAGAACAAATAGTTCTAAAATTCATATGGAACCACAAAAGACACCGAACAGTCAAAGCAATCCTGAGAAGGAAGAAGAAAGCTGGGGGGATTATACTCCCCGACTTCAAGCTCTACTATAAAGCCACAGTAATCAACACAATTTGGTACTGGCACAAGAACAAACCCATAGACCAATGGAAGAGTCTACAGAGAGCCCAGATATAAACCCAAGCATATACGTCAATTAATATACAATAAAGGAGCCATGTATATACAATGGGGAAATGACAGCCTCTTCAACAACTCGTGTTAGGAAAACTGGACTGCTACATGTAAGAGACTGAAACTGGATTATTGTCTAACCCCATACACAAAAGTAAGCTTGAAATGGATTAAAGACCTAAATGTAAGTCTTGAAACCATAAAACTCTTAGGAGAAAACAGAGGCAAAAAATCTCTTAAATATAAACATGAGCAACTTTTTCCTGAACACATCTCCTCGAGCAAGGAAAACAAAAGCAAAAATGAACAAATGGACTATATCAAGCTAAAAATCTTCTGTACAGGAAAGGACACCATCAGCAGAACAAAAAGGCATCCTACAGTATGGGAGAATATATTCATAAATGACATATCTGACAAGGGGTTAACATCCAAAATATATAGAGAACTCACATGCCTCAATACCCAAAAAGCAAATAACCTGATTAAAAATGTGCAGAGGATATGAACAATTCTCCAAAGAAGAAATTCAGATGGCCAACAGGCACATGAAAAGATGCTCCACATCGCTAATTATCAGGGAAATGCAAATTAAAACCACAATCAGATATCACTTCACACCAGTTAGGATGGTCAACATCAAAAAGACTAGAAACAACAAATGCTGGAGAGGATGTGGAGAAAGGGGAACCCCTCTACACTGCTGGTGGGAATGTAAACTAGTTCAACCATTGTGGAGAGCAATATGGAGGTTCCTCAAAAAACTAAAAATAGAAGTGCCATTTGACCCAGGAATCTCACTGCTAGGCATTTACCCTAAGAATGCAGGATCCCAGTTTGAAAAAGACATATGCACCTCTATGTTTATCGCAGCACTATTTACAATAGCCAAGAAATGGAAGCAACCTAAGTGTCCATCAGTAGATGAATGGATAAAGAAGATGTGGTACATCTACACAATGGAATAATATTCTGTCACAAGAAGGAAACAAATCCTCCCATTTGCAACAACATGGATGGAGCTAGAGGGGATTATGCTCAGCAAAATAAGCCAGGCAGAGAAAGACAAATACCAAATGATTTCCCTCATTTGTGGAGTATAATAACAAAGCAAAACTGAAGGAACAGCAGTAGATTCACACAGTCCAAGAAGGAACTAGTGGTTACCAAAGGGGAGGGGTGGGGGAGGACGGGTGGGGGAGTGAGAAGGGGACTGAGGGACATTAGGACTAGTATACACGGTGTGTGGGGGGGGGGGGCACGGGTAAGACAGTGTAGCACAGAGAAGACAAGTAGTGACTCTATGGCATCTTAGTGTACTGATGGACAGTGACTGCAATGGGGTATGGGGGGGACTCGGTAATAAGGGTGAATGTAGCAACCACATTGTTTTTCTTGTGAAACCTTCATAAGAGTGTATGTCAGTGATACCTTAATAAAAAAAATATTGCCACACAAAAAAATGAGAAAGTACTCACGGCCAATGCGCGAGGCTGGATGGACTCTGGCCGGAAATACTGCAGGGCAGCAAAGACTTCTCAGCTTTTCATAAGTATGAAATGGGCAACCATAACAGGGCTTTAAATGTGATGAGAACTGACCAAGGGCCAGTTGTGTGGAGAGCACGCTATAGGGTACTGTTGCCAGATTTAGCAAGTGAAAATACAGAACAGCCAGTTAGTTAAATTTGAACCTCAGAACAACAACAAATAATTTTGTAGTGTATAAGTATGGCCTGTGTAATATTGGGGATTTACTTATACAAAAAAATGTATTCACTGTTGATGTGACATGCAAATTTAACTGGATGTTCTGTATTTACCCAGGCAGCCCTACCTACCACAGGGGCAAGTGGAAGCCGGGCCTCTGCAGGCATTCCAGGGAGATAGAAAGGGTATGGTGACAGCAGTGGAGGCATGAAGAGAGGACTCATAAAAGACAAGGGTGGCCCATTTAGTGGGTGCACTTTTTCCGGAAAACAAAGGTGGGAAGACGACCTTCTCGGCTTTTCCAAGTGTTGACCGGCCTCCTCCAAGCCTCCCCAGCGTAAAGGTAGCCAAGCTGGGCTGCCCTCCGCCTCCCCGGGAATGGGGCGGGACAGAGCAGCTGGGAAGCGGCTGCGTGTAGGGCGGTCGCTGTAACTCCGCCTTTTGCACCCTGCAGGGGCGGAGCCTGAGGAGCCCGCGAGCGGCCCTTGCTCCCCGGATGACGAGGGGCAGGATAACATGGAGTCGGGCAAGATGGCACCTCCCAAGAACGCTCCGAGAGATGCCCTGGTAAGTGCGAAGGATGAGAGGGGGGACATGAAGCTCAGCGCGGACGGCGACCCGGGAGTCAGACTCAGGCCAAGGGCCTTCAGAGGGGCTCGCGTTTCGGCTTCAGCCCAGCCATAGTGGCCAGGACTGGGAAATGGGGGTGCCCTGGCCCCCAGGGCGCTCTCCCGCCGGCTCCGCAGCCCCATCGGACGGAGGCTTGCGGCCCGCGGGAATGCCAATCCAGCAGCCCTGCTTGGTCTCCTGGGCCTCGGGCCCGGCCGCCTTACCATCTCGTCTCACCGCGTCTGCAAGCCCTCTCGTGCCCAGGGTCCTGATGCAGGCTCCTCCCCATCGCCGCATCCGAAAATGACAACCAGCTGTAGCCAACCCTACCTCTGACGGGAAAGCCAACCCGGACCTTTTTCTTCTCCCTTTGCCCCCGCCCCCACCAGAAAAAAATCTAAAGTTTTCAGCAGAGAGGGTACGACTGTATTTGGTGTGATCCTGACAATCACTAATTTTGCAGGAAAAGAACGAGTACAACTTTGGAGCCCAGAAAAGCGGCAATTTGTATCATAAGTACTGCCTTCGGTCCAGTCATGATTTCCAATACCTAGATTATGCATCTGGCATTATTTGAATCCACAGGTGATGGCACAGATCCTGAAGGATATGGGAATTACGGAGTACGAACCAAGGGTTATAAATCAAATGCTGGAATTTGCTTTCCGTAAGTTAACAGAACACCAAATATTTGCCTGACTTGTGAATTTGAAGAGGTCATTTTACTGTAAGAACGTTTTTCCAACTAAATTCCCTTAGCGGTTAACATCACAGAGTTCAGCCTAACGCAGTAACAGGGAGCTCAAGCTAGGGGACAGTAGTATTTATACTAGGATATGTGTTTAAAATTGATTATATAGATGGGACAATTAGATATTAGAACCAAAATTCATAATCTCTCTAGAAATTAGGACCTTCCATTAAGAAAAGTAGCCATAAATATTAAGCTGTTTTCATATGTTTAAGAAAATAATATTTTGTTCTTAAAGGATATGTGACTACGATTCTGGATGATGCAAAAATGTATTCAAGCCATGCGAAGAAAGCTAATGTTGATGCAGATGACGTGAGACTGGCAATCCAGTATCGTGCTGACCAGTCTTTTACCTCTCCTCCCCCAAGAGATGTGAGCAAATTTATTTGAAGTTCATTTATACTTTTTTTTAAGTTGTAGTTCTAATAAGGATTTTTTTTTTTTTAGTTTTTACTGGATATTGCAAGGCATAAAAATCAAACCCCCTTACCACTGATTAAGCCATATGCAGGACCCAGGCTGCCACCTGACAGATACTGCTTAACAGCTCCAAACTATAGGCTGAAGTCCTTAATTAAAAAGGTGAGAATTTTTAGTTAACTTAGCTTTTAAAAAAGTAAGATATGTTAGGAGAATTTGAAAAAAAAAAAGGCAAATTCCTGTACCTACCACAGTAGATTTAAGGCTAAAGTAATTAGCATTTTTTTAATATACTGCCTTGAAAATACCATGTCTGCAATTATCTGCTATATTGAAATACAAAATATTAGATCCAAGATTTTTAGCACTGAAAGGAACTTTCGTGTTCATCTAATCCAACACATTTCACATTAGGAAACTGAGCCTGAACTCATCTATGGAGTTAGTAGGAAAGCTAGGACTGATTCCCAGGTCTCAGACCTCCCAGTCTTTCCACTTTATCATAGGTTTTTTAGTGAAGCCTGACGACAGAGTAATACCGCTGGGAATTGGACTAGGTTTCTGAAATAGTACCTAAGCCTCTCCCACCACTGAAAAAGTTCTCCACACATTGTGCTGCCTTTGTTGTCTGAAATTCCACTCTAAGAAAGTTTCTTTCTTTTTGGGTTAAGATATTGACTAAGATTAAAAGTCATAAGGAAGTTAGCTGTTATCCCCAAATGAGACTCTGTCTTAAATACTATATAGAATTATACATACACAAACACAGATGTACATATATTCATATCCATGTTTATATAGGTATGTATTTGTAATATATATATATATATATATATATATATATATATATATATATATATATATATATATATCTTTTGTTTAAATGTTGGATTTGGAACACTGATAGAACAAAGACAGGATGTTCTTCCTGTGGATTATCCATTAATAATTCACATCAACAATCCCAATCACTCCTGATAAGTGTAGCTGTCAAATCTAAACATTAAAATTAATTTGTTTTTTAAATCCCCTAGGGACCTAACCAAGGAAGACTAGTTCCACGGTTAAGTGTTGGTGCTGTTAGTAGCAGACCTACCACTCCTACTATAGGTGAGTGAGAGAGGCTTTTGTGGCTAGCAAAGAAGTGCCTCAGCACTTATTTCTGGACTATAATCTGAGTCAAAAGGTGAGTTAGAAATTCCCATGTGTTGCCATTCAGAACGTTTACTCATCCTACAGTAAAACTATATATTTTATCAGATTTCAAAATGAGAAAGCCACAAGGAATATCTGATCCCAAATGAGTATCAAGTTGGACATTACCCCACTTTGTTGTTGGTATGAACGAGAAAACCAAAAACAGGAGTTAAGTTGGGTTCTTTCTGCCTTCTGTACAGAGGAAGTTGCCAAACACACTGATGGCAGCAGCCTACTTATCTGAGAAATTAAAGAAAATTTGAGTAAAGTAGCAAAAGAATAGAAGAAAAAAGCGTAAAATGTACAAAAAGCTTAAAGATATCACAGAAGAAATCAATTCCGTTTTTAATACTAACCTTTTCAAAAGTAGTACTGATAGTACTATATTGCCTCTTCAAGCTGTCTCCTGCGTGCTTTGTGACAGGTCTCCATTATTCTTAGAGCATTTCTTGCTTTTTGGCAGATGTTCCATGCTCATCTTGTATTTTCCTTACCCCAGTCATAGAATCAGCCATTTCTCCAAAAATCCCTGGTTTCTTTTAGTGGAGAATGGTATTTAGAAACCGTTATGTTTCTTGTTAATGTCATTGTTTAAGAAGGAAAACAATGGGTTTAGATTCTGATTTTCTTGTCCTACATTCTTGCTGGATTTCTTTCATAAAGTATTTTCAGTAAAAAAATCCCCTTGTCTCTGACCAGTATTGATGTATTGGCACTTATTGCTTATAACGTGAGTCCTGTAGATCTCCTATAGCTCTAGTGTAAGCAGCATTTGATTTTTGAAGTGTGCAGACAATCTTCGTATTCTTAGGATGTGAATTTACATTTCTGTACTTTAAAACCAGACTGGTGTAGTATTAGTTGTATACTTCTAATTACCTGCATGTGATCTTTGCAGACAGAAATTTGCATGTATAATTTGTGTAACTTTTTGGTCGTAGACTGTTTACTTGTGGATTCATATTAAGTGAATGCCAATTTCTTAAAAATTCTAGGCTGTGGTAATCAGTTGCATGTGTTACCAAGTTAACCGGTTTTACTTAGCAGTTATGATTTTTATTCCTAATTGGGCATTTATTGTACATATATTAGGAGATTTTTAAAATCTAGAGGGAGCTGCTTAAAGCTTTTAAAGATGCAAGCTTTAAATTTTTTTAATTTAAAATGAGTTTTTTAAAGCATAAGACCTAAGCATCTACTCTGTTCGATTTTAAAGACTAAACTCCACACTTAAATGTTAACAGTTCCTTATGGTAACAACCGAGAAAACATGTACCTACTGTGAATTTTCTTAACACAATAAAATATTTACATTGTTTCGTTAAGCTTCACCAAATTCTTTGGACTGCTCCTTAATATATGGGAAAACTTGACTAGGGATGGAGATAATGTTAGGGTAAGACGTCACCTCCTGGGTTTGGGAGAGAAAGCACTAGAACCAGATTCATGGGTACCTTTGGGCTTTCTTCCTCTATTTAGGCTTTCTTCTCCTTTGTACCTGGAGATGATGTCATAGTTTTTTTCAGCAACTCAATCCCTGGACAAATCGCTGGTTCCAGGGAAAAGGGATGTATGGAAAGCCTGCATTCCCAAAGGAAAAACTAGGAATAGACACATTTCTATAAATGTATTTTTTGAGAGTTACAGCATCGGTATACATACTAAGTCAAGTCTTGCAAAATTCATTTATTAAGCAAACATTTATGAAGGCCTATTAGGAGCCAGGCACAAAAGCCATGTGCTCACAAGGATTAAACATGTTAACCAAGGCTTATAAACTAGTGAACAAGATAAGATGGTAATAATAAGGTTCCTATGACATTATAGGGGAATTTCAGAGGCAAGCAATGACTTTAGCAAATCAAGGAAATTTTATAAAACGGGGTCGTATTTGAGTTCTACCTTGGAATAATGGGTAGAATTAAGATGAGGGGGGTTTGACTATGTTATCTCCAAGGTCCCTTTCTACTTAAAAAATATCTGGATATAGAAAAGGAATAGGATTTTTGTGGCCACCTGGGGAACCCAGAGGGTATATTTGATAGACTTTTGTTAGATGCATGTTGATTTAGGTTCATGGGCTTAATAACATGTTCTAATTCTCAGCAAGTGACAGAGATTAAAAGTGCCACCTATTAATAGAAAACGTGGTTCTTTATTCTACTAGTTTAATCACTCAACTTCATGACTTCATGTAGCTAAAATTCAGTGCCAGATGCTGTTTGAAGAGCTTTACGTGGATGATTTTAATTCTCACATGAATCCCATTAAATAGTTGAAAGAAAACTGAGGTACAAAAAGATTAAATAACTTGCCAAAGTACACTGAGCTAGTAGGTGATGAAGTCTGGATTCAAACTCAAAGCAGTTGACTCGAGCCTACGTTCTTTACCCACTACACTATCCTGAATTTTTAGCATCTGAACTTTGAGCTTGGAAACGTTTTTGAAGATATTTTGCTCTTACTTCTAATGATTTTCTCACCTTTTATTAGTTTCCTGTGCTCTGAAGGTAGTTCTGTTAAGCTAAGGAGCACATATGAACCTGTACAAGTCATCTAACTAACATAGTCTTATTAATTACAACTACAGGAACCCCACAAACAGTGTCTGCCCCGAATAAAGTTGCACCTCCAGTGTCAGTGACGAGCCAAAGATTTACCGTGCAGATTCCACCTTCTCAGTCCACACCTGTCAAACCAGGTAATGGGATGGGGAGGGGGAAGGGCGCTGTGACTCTTTTAAAATATTTTTTCTGAATTTTAAAATTTGTGAATAACTTGTGATTATAATTTATGCTCCTATAACAGGAAGGTGGCAGTAATGCTGCAAATAAGGGTTCTTCAGAGCGGGGTCTATGAGCCACTAAAATTGTATGAAATTTTACATTTATGTATACATTTTGGCAGGGGGAGAGTATTTATTCAGCATGATCATCAGATTCTCAAAAAACACTGTGAACTGAACTAAGAGTCCACAAATATAAGGCAGGGAATAGCACTTAGGGTCAAAGCTCAAGAAAATAATACAACTTTATATACATCAAATGCAAATTGTACCTTTACTCACTTCAATGGAAGGATAAATACATATTAAATCAGAATAATCTAAGTAGAATTCTGTTATAACATAGTTTATTAATGCTTGTGTTTAGATTTCACATCTCTGAAACCTAACTGCACACAGTATACTTATTTAAAATTTTGGCCTGTAAGAGAAGCATGATTTGATTCCTGACCTTGAATATTCGCCTTTAGTGTGTTCCATGATGCAGCCAGTGCACTGCTTCCCATGACTAATTACAAGTTGAAATTTGTAGTTGTTAAAAACAAAACAGAACTTCTTTAACCATGTACTAGATACTAACTTAACTACTTTAAAGCACCAAAATTTATCAGTGTAATTCCCTGAGTTTTTTGTTTTGTTATTAGAATTGTTATTAGAATTACATTCAGCTTTGTTGACTACTTTTTACCATGTTTCTGCTT
>JAVSCE010020739.1:0-19595 GCA_032199065.1 Smutsia gigantea | reverse complement strand
CTCATCCTTGCTAGGATGCAGCATGTCTGGGCATCTGGGCCTTCCTTTATAAGCCATTTGACAGTAAGGGCACAAAAGAACACTGGACATGATGGGTGGAAATCAGGAACACAGGACAGCACTAGTCTGGAATATTTATCCTCTGGCCCAGATTCACTATTGAGAGTGACGGCACTTTTATCACCAGGACCTCAGGGATACTCAGACTTCACTCAGAACTGGCACCCAGTGACCAAGTGCTACACTTAAAACCTCAGAGAGCTTCTTCTCACTGGAATACAACTCCTTGGAGAAGGAATCCATGGGACAGAGCTTACACATGGCCAGTTAAGAGGATATACAGGATGACACCAACAAGCATGGTGGCCAGCCTGCAGGGCGGCCCAATGGTGCCTGCCTCTGGGCATTCACATCCTTGTCTTGTCTCACGTGTGCTGTGGTTGATCCATGTGACCAGTAGCAATGGCAGTAAGACAGGGACTATGGGTTTAGGCAGAGTAGGGTGAGGGCCTCAGAAAAAAAGCAAAGCAAAATCATTACAGTCAGAACAATGTAACAATGTACAAAGAAGCCCCTACGGAAAGTCCGTGTTCAGCATTATGCAAAGTCAGCATCACACTTATTCTCTAGGGTAAGATACCAGACCAGGAATATAGGCATCTTCAGAAAAATTAGTTAAAGCTCAAAAGGCCAGGAGCAACTTGGCCCAGAATGTTTAAACGTTCCCCAGATAAAGAAAAGTATCTCAGCATAACCCGTGACTTAATTGTGTCAATTAGATCATGACACTGTAAAATTGACCTTAGCCTGATGGACAGTGACTGTAATGAGGTTGGTGGGGGGGACCTGATGAAGGGGGTAGTTTAATAACCATAACATTGCAAATGTAACTGTAGGTTAATGATACCAAAATAAATGTTTTAAAAATGTACCTTAGCCTGCTAAAAGATCCAGCTTATTTTTAACTGTACATATATGCTGTTTTTCCTTCTCTAATCCTAATCAAGTAATCTGCAACCTGAGCAAAAGATTAATTTGGTAAGCAAGCCCAGCTGTAAGAAGAAGTAAGATTCTTAACACACTCTTAGCAAACAGACAACAACCCAGCCAACCTTGGGGGCAGGGCAGGTGGTCTTCATGGATATGCTCCCAGAGGGAAGCTGCTATCCTGAGAAAGAATCAGCAGAAAATTTCTTTTGCTACTCATCAAAAATGAGCATTCTGGGGCCACTCAACAAGTGTACACCGTTAGCCCTTTACCTCCACTCCTGAAAATCCTCAACCGCCTATAAAACCCCTAGACAACGCACCACCACGGGCCCTCTTGTCCGCTCCTGGCATGAGCCAGGAGCTCTGTCCTCTCACTTTATCTCTAAATAGAAGTCTCTCCCTTGCTCTCCTATCTTGACTGTTGGCAAAGATCGTTCTTCAACTCAATGAACAAGAACCCCGGTATCAGCAGGAGGATAGTGTGTCACTTTCTAGGTCAAAGAAGACCTCATGTCTTGCTCCTCACTCCCTGCGTCATGCTCTCAGGGGAAGGCCAGTTGCCATGTCTTGAGCAGCCCTGCAGAGAAGACTACTTGGAGAGAAACTGAAGTCTTCTGATAACAACCTGAGAGAAACTGAGGCTCAGTCATGTAGGTGAACCCTCTTGGAAGGGGATCCCCAGCCCCAGTGAAGCCCTCAGATGACTGCAGTCCAGACCAACATCTTGACTGGTACTTCACAGGAGATTGGAGTAAAAGCCACTCAACTAAGGCAGTCCTGAATTCCTGACCCTAAGAAACCCTATGAGATAATATTTGTTGTTTTAAGCCACTATAGCAATAGATAATAACATTTTTCTAGCACAATTATAAACAAATGGAGTTTAATGTAGTAAAAATCCTACTAGGTAAATATGGACAAAACTCTAGGTAATAGAAAGTAAATGTTCAATAACACTAGGCTATATTCAGTATCATGATGGGGGACAATGTATTCTCCCAGAGGTATCCTGGCAGGCTTTATGGAATTTCTCTGGAGAACACTGATACCTTCTTACTCCCCATCTCCAGGGAGAGGACAGGAAGCTACTTTGGACATAAACCATAAATATTGATGGGGGCTTCTGGGGCACTGGAGAGCGCGGTGTGTGCTCCCCATAGTTGGAGTGGAGATCCCCAATCAGCCTGAGGAACCTGAAGGTGCCTGTGGCCACAGGACAGGGGACCTGCTTTGCCAGGGTTCCTTGGAGGATTAAGGGTTTTCCATGAAACCAGCGTTTGCCACTCAGCAGAGGCAAAGCCAGGCTGTAGCCATTTTAAGTTCTCCCCAAGTGGACGGCATGGAGAATGAAAAGGCTCCAGCGGCTGTGTATGCAGACCTCCTGACCAGGGCTGGGGGATGGTAGGGCAGCGGCCATAGAGACAGAAGCCAGAAGAGGAGGTGGAGAAGGCGGAGGAAACGTTTTTCCTGTGAATGAAGGGTGGAGTGTTGATTATTATCTTGGTTGGACATCTCATTAAGTTTTTTTATTCTGAGAGTTTTGGAGCATAGAGGAAGGTGTCTTATCACCTAGATTTAATGACTGTTAATGTTTATATATTTACTGCATCTTTTTTTTCCTAAGAAGTTTGGGGATAAATTGTAGACATCCGTCCTTTCACATTTCTGGCTCTTTGAACAGGAATGCCAGCAACACTGTCACACTTAGTGGGTCCATGGCGATTCCTTGGGGCTCCCTAGTGCCTGACAGATATGGTTTCCCCAAATGTCTCCACCATGTCTTATTTTTTTTAATAGCTGGCTTGCTCATGCCCAAAAAGATAAACTGTGAACATTTAACTTTTAAATTGAGGCTGTTATTTATGGCTTAAAGTGATACGAGATAAAGTGTCCCAAAGAATGAGCAGAATTCCATTCAGGAGTGGAGGAAGTTCATCCCTGCTGAATAAATCTGAAAGAAGTGACAGAAAACAAAGGGGAAATGTGTATTTTTCTAATTTACTTAAAAAGAAAGTTTGTATTTTGTGAAGGTGACAGACTCACAGGAAAGCTGTTCTAATAAGTTTACTCACATCTTTGTGACCCAGATGTTTAAATACTGCACAGGAATCTCATGCACTGCTGATGTGCGTGTAAATTTGTAAAACCTTTTTAGTTTTTCTCATAGTATCTATCAAAAATTTAAAAGCATACACTCTTTTATCCAGCAATTTCTTCCCTAGAAATTTATTCTGTACATATCCTTGCCATGTGAAATGACTAAGTGAAAGGATATGCCTCCCAGCATTGTTGGTAATAGCAGAAGATTGGATACAACCTTAAAAGTCCATTGGTGAAGGATTAGTTATACACACACACACACACACACACACACACACATACAGTTGACCTTGAACAACATAGGGATTGGGATGCCAACTCTCCACACAGCTGAAAATCCCATATAACTTTCGATGCCCCCAAAACTTTACGAGTAGCCTACTGTTGACTAGAAGCTTTACCAATAACATAAACAGAAGACTAACACATATTTTATATTTTATATGTATTAAATACTGTACTTTCACAGTAATGTAAGCTAGAGGAAAAAATGTTTTTTCAAATTGTTGCAAGTCTCCAAAAATATTTTCAGTGTTTACTGAAAAAAAAAATCCACACGTAAGTGGTCCCATGAAGTTCAAATTCATATTGTTCAAGGGCCAACTGTATATGTGGCATATATTACATATGTGATATAGTACAGTATTCCACAATGGGAATACTCTAGAATGCTCTAGCCCAGGAGAAATAATGAGGCTATATGTACAGACAGTTAAGTGAGAAACAGCAAAGTGCAGGAACAAGGCGCTGAGTACGACCGAGAGCTGGCATCTCGCCACCACTTGCATGCCCACCCTCACCCTCCCCAACCCCACTCAGCTGCCGTCTGCCAACTTTGTCAACAGATTGTCTCATTCTCTGGGGCAGGTTGGGTTCAGTCTTTGGGGCAGTGAAGGATGCCCCCAGCTGTGTTGTTCCCAGTCATTGTGCCATCTCAGTCAAGTGTCGCTGGCCCTGGTTTTTGCACTGTGTGCCTTTCCTCTGTCCTGCCCACACTTTTGTAAGCAGTCCATTCATTAAGCTCAACTCAAATGATCACTTTATATGGGCCATCTGTTTTCTGTCAGAGCTCTGACTGATACAGTATGTTAGCATTTATGTAAAAAAGAAAGTGCATGTGTAGAGGGGGGGACACAGGCACGAATGTACACTTAGCATATCTCGGGAAAGCTGCATGAGAACCTGTCCACGATGGCTGCCTCTAGGAAGGAAACTGGGTGGCTGGAAGTATGGAGCTGGAGGAAGGAGTATTCATTTTTACAGTAAACTTTATTGTTCCTTTTGAATGTTGTACTATCTGCATGTATTACTTATTCAAAAATAAATTTTAATTTAATTTTTTAGAAAATAATAAAAAGAAAGACTGAAGAGGGCCTTGGTGCCAGAAGGCTTGCCACCCAGCTGCTTCTGCAGCCCGGACCCCCCGCCCCAGGAGCAGCTGCTGTCCCTGGCATATACTCCAAGCTGCCCGCTGAACAAAGGAAGGACAAACAAAGGCGTAATCAACAGGCCTCTCCCACTGTGCACCACAGACAAGAGATGCGATATTTTGAAAAAAAAATGTGGCGCCTCAACTCTGAAACCATATTCTGATACTTAAGGTTCATGCTGAGGGCAGTAACCTCACAACCTCCAACAGCACGCGTCGGCCACACCCTGCCCTTGCCCTGCAGAGGTCAGAGTCACAGGGACCAGGAGAGGGTCCACTGGGGCCTTTCATGTAGGCCCACCTCTTTTATCCCTCTCTGACATCCTTGCCCCCTACAGAGCCCAAATTAGCCTTGGCCGGCTTGAGTCACAGCAACGCTGCCGGGGTCTGGCCGGGAGACCGCAGGGGAGGCTGCCTACCTCCTCTGGGCTGGGCTTCTTCTCCTGTTCCTCAACCACAGTCGGCCTGTTACTGAGAGTGTGTCTATTTTTATCGGGCTGTTATACTGCAGCGCTCCTCATTTTCACCCCATTGTGGTTCGCGGGCTCATCGGAGGCTTGGTCGCCCAGGAGACAGGGGGGGAGGCAGGGCACTCAGCTGCCTTCCCCGGGCGTGGCCAGTCCACCAGCTGACCGCGCACTACCGGCTCTCCTCTGGTTGCAGGGCGACCGCCAAAGCCACCAGCTGCGCCCCCCTTCCTCCTTTCACAATGTGAGCCTTCTCGTCTCCATGAGAAAGGAAGAAACAGATCTATATTTTATAGACAGATACATAATTGATAGAGAAAACAGAACATCCATGCAAATGCTTGGTGGGAATCTTCTGGAGAGAGATACGTCTGGAGGTGAGTACTGCAGGATCAGTACTAGGTGGACCAGAGGCACCCCTGCCCTCAAGCACACAGGTCACGCTACTTCGCCAGCTGACCTGGCGTGGGGACGGTGGCTGGAAGTCCTCAAAGCGCTCACACCCCAGGCTCCCCTCAGAAACCCAGAGCAGGTTAGGGTCTCAAGGAGGTAGCCGCTAGGACAAGGCGGGGGCAGGACTCTGCTGCTGGGGGTAACTGATGCCCTTTGCCTCTGTCCCCACACTGCTCTCATCTGAGGGCCCTGCCCTCCTCCTGTGCTCCCTTTTGGCGGGGACAGAGGGCCCCAAGTCCCAGGCCCTCACAACTGTGCCTTGCCTCCCGTGGTGTCTCTGCTGTGCTCTTCCTTCATGTCCTGTGAAACCCCCATCTCAAATGTCACTCCTCTAGTGGACACCTCTGGACCCCTACCCTCTGCCCCTCTGGCTAAGTTGAGCGGCCTTTCCTCTGAGCTCCTGTCTGGGGATTGTTGTGTTCGGCTGTCTACCGTCTGACTCTCCTGCTGCGTTTGTATTGCCAGACTTTGCTGGGTGCCTGGTACTAGGAGCACAGCTTAGGCGAATGGCATTGAACTTGGAGTGGTAATCAGAGATGACTAAGCAAAGTGCCGAACAGTTGATGGTTTGTTTTATGCCGGGCAGCGTGCTGAGAACTTCACAGTCACTGTCCACCCTCATCCTCAGCACAGCCTGACAGGTAGGCGCTCTTACTCCCATCCTGCAGAGGGAGGAGAGGAGAGGGCAACTTACTCAAGGCCTCATAGGTAGAAATGGACTTAACTCCAAGTCTGACTCTATAGCACTTGCTCATTTCTTACACTTTTCAAATTAAAAAATAATACCTGCATAAGATAAGGAATAAAAAGAATCCAGATTCCACTGAAGGATAAAAAGTAAGTGACCCTCCTTCCCAGATCAACAGTCCCACTTCCAGAGCCAACCACTGTTGTCAAGTTCCCTTTTTCCTTCTAAAAATAAGCCATGATTATACCCCTCTGTAGATTTGCTTTTACTACACACACCATAGTATCCACTATGTGTGTTTCTACACCCTGATTTTTTTCCCTTTTAACCTATATCTTGGAGATTGCTCCGTTATCAGTAGTCACAGAGCTATGCCTATTCCTTTAAACAGATACAGAGTATTTCATGAGTGGATGTACTGTGACTTATTTAATCATCCCCCGTTAATGGGCATTTAGGTGGTTTCCTGTGTTTTGCTGTTATACTTGGAAGCACAAAGTGTATACATGTCCACACGTCTCAACACAAGTTACATTACATGTAAATCCTTGCTCCTTCTGAAATTTTTGGCATAACAAATGAAGTAAGGATCCAGTAAAGATGTTGGCCACTGTATTCTACTATGGTGGCTGAATATCTTACCTGGCACATAGGAGGTGGTCATAAATGGTTACCAGTGTCAAAGGTGGTATCCACAATAGTCCATCAGGATATATTTCTTGAATATATGAGTGTGTAATTAATCCATAGCATTAAGGATGGCTCCCTGGAAGTCTTCTAACCCTGAGAGTGTCTAAGTCCTAAAAGTCACTTACCCATCAGAATGAATGAGTTTGCAAACTTCCTAAGAACAGATTTTGACATGGGGAGGGGAGAAAGGCATTGCACGAACACAGTGATGAGAAGCACCGAACAGTGATGACCCAGGATAGAGGAGCTTTTGAAGGCAAATTATGGGTTATTTTTCTGCATTCCTTGTGGGCTGGTTCAGAAGAACTGGCTGTGTTAGTGGATGTAGGCTAATTGGGATGACTGGAGGGAAGGGAGGCATGGTACTTGCGGTAGGAGAGGTGACGGGCAAGAAGCAAGGCCAGCAGGGGTCAGACCAGAGCTAGGAACACAGAACTGACTGGTTACATGAGAAAGTGTGGTGGGCAGCTGCAGGCTTGTGCTCTACACCTGTGGATAGGAGTTGGAGGATGCCACAGGAAAGAAATGTGATCTGGGAACCCCATCTCCTGTAGCAACTGTCTAAGGAAAATGTTCTTTTATTCAGATAAAACCCCACCAGCAGGGGATCCTGGGAGATGGGGGTGAACCCTCTGGGGTGGGATTGCCACTCCCCAGACAATTGGTGTACACGGTGGAAGGGCAGGGGCAGGGGCTGCTTCTCAACCCCAGAGTTTATGGGACAAGCAAAGCCTTGTTGGGCAGGGGTGGGGCATCTGCAGAGAGTAACTGGACAATAAGGCATATTCCCCAGCTCTGTATGAGGACTTGGCAATAAGACATCATGATACCAGCTAGTGTCTACCAGGGGTTAACGCATTTGCTTTTCATAACACCCCTACAAGTTTATCCCCATTTTACATATGAGAAAATTGAGTCACAGAGAGGCTGATCTTCCAGAATTGGAGTCACGGAACTTGCATCTGTTATCAAAATTTGGTTGTCCATTTAGCTCTGAGAGATGCTGTTACAGATCTCCTGCTGTCCCTAAGATGCAGCCTCCACACGATAGCCCCCAGTAGGGTGATCAGGCCTTTGGTCACATCTGTGACTTTTTCTAAGCCACTCCCAGAACAGGCAGACCTCAGTACCACTCTGCTCCTCCCCACCCCCCTGGCGTGAGGGCTGAAGGAGGGCCACAGCTGTGTCTCTGAGTTACCCAACCATGAAACCGTGGGAATAAGAACACCGGCCTGGGGGTCAGAGAGGCTAGGACGGAGTGGAGAGAGGGCCTGGAGGAAGGAGGAGGTGGGCCAAGCTCCGCCCAGTTCTGCAAAGTCACCAGCTGTAGGGTGAACACAGAAGTCACTGCCTCCGCCTTTGTCTGGTGGGCTCCAGCAAGAGCCAGACCAACACTGGGGACAAGCAGGGAGCGGGGGACAGCCTCTGGTCTCATACCACAAACAAACCTCACCCATTGGATAAGTGGGCATGTTCTAACGTGGAAATTAGGGCTTGCTTCACACTTCAGTGTGACATCAAGCCCTTTGTGTGCACCATCTTGAGGGGTGGGGGGGATCTCTGCAGAAAAGCACTTGTTTAGTTATGGGTCATCTCCTAGGAATGTGCTTCTTCCTCCCTGCTGCCACTCCCTACCTAGGGCGACACACGTTTGCCCTATTCTAGCCTTGTCATGTCTCCAGGCACATTATCAGCCGGCCTGACCAGGGACAAGCAGAACATGAAGTCAGAAAAGAATGAAGCTGACTGTCTTTGGAAGCCTAAGACCTCAACACCGCCAGCCCCAGGCCCACCTGTCACTGTTCACAGAGAGGAAGGCAGTGGAGAGTCAAGCCACTCCCCTTGCATGAACCACTCTCGTGAAAATCACAGAGTCCCTTGGCCTCTGTCGTTGCCCTGGTCTGTGAGGTGCTTTGGAGCTGTCCTGCCAGCCCCCACAGGTTGTCATGGTGCCTACTGCTCTGACTCTTCATTGGACAGAGCTGCAGACTGTCTCCATGGTAATAAAAAGAATCTGTGGAGAAAGAACATTGGCTTTGGAAATTAACTCACAGGAACACTTCTGGGAAATAAGCTCCTCTCAGGGGGTCAGGAGAGATTCCCCTGCTGAAGATGCAGCTGCTCAGCCATTCCACTGGCCTGGGAAGCCCAGCTTTCTAATGGTGATGTCCTTACCCCTGCCTACCCTCTGGCCCTAGAGGACGCCAACTCGAGATTCCTGACTGCACCAGTAAAAACTGCAAGCCAGGAAAGTGTGACTGAGACATGGATGCCTGTCCTTTTAGTGCTCCACAGACAGCACCAGCCTGCTGCTCCCCAGGTCTGTCTCCCCATCAGACAGGACCCTGGGCCCTCTCCTCTCTGCTAAGTTGTGTTAAAAAGAAAACCACAGGCTCAGAGGTGGAGGCACTCATGTTAATGGCCGTCTATCAGCAAACCAACACCTAACAACCTAATTGTAGTTTCAGTCTACCTCCGCTTACCTACCACTCTCCACCCAGGAAGGCAGCTCTTAACCAGGCAACATGAACTTTCCCGGTCAGCACTAGGAAACATACTGATAGGCCCCTTCTGTTCCCTTCAGGAGAGTGACCTTGCCTAAAACGATGGATCCTTTGCTAATACTCCTTTTTTTCCACTGCCTCTCTACCTTTAAAAACCTTTCCTTTTGGGACTAGTGGTTACCAAAGGGGAGGGGTTGGGGAGGGTGGATGGGGAGGGAGAAGGGGATTAAGGGGCACTATAATTCTCAATCACAATATAGGCAGGTCACAGGGAAGGCGGTACAGCACAGAGAAGACAAGTAATGACTCTATAGCATCTTACTACACTGATGGACAGTGACTGCAATAGAGGGGGTGAGGACTTGATAATATGAGTGAATGTTGAAACCATAATGTTGCTCATATGAAACCTTCATAAGATTGTATATCAATGATACCTTAATTTAAAAATAAATAAATAAACTAAAAATAAAAAGGAAAGAACCATTTCCTTATGTGATTTGCCTCTGCCATTTTCAGGAGCTTAGGGTCTAAGAAGGGCTTCCGAGATGCAGGAAGAGCTAGACACACCAGAATGGCCTTCAGAAGAGGAACCGTTCATCCACTATTTGTTCATTTAGTTAACAGACCTTTGTTGAGAAGTTTCTATGCGCCGAGCCCTCTGTGAGAGGAAAGACCATCTCTGAGCTGAAGAAGAAAACAGAGAACTCAGACCACGATGCCCATGCATTGTGATACGCGCCATGATGCAGATGCCTGGAGGGGCTTCTGCTAGAGGCGGCAGCTTGTGCAAAGAGCTCACAGCAAGGCAGGACAGCGCGGGCTTGTGGGAGCTGTAAGTCCTTCAACCAGCAAGAGTAATGCTCCCAAGGGCAAGTAGTGGCTTTAAAAAAAAAAAAAAGAGCAACAGAGGAGGTAGAGGTGAGGATCTGAGGGGGTGAGGGGGTGTCTACACAAGGGAATTCGGCCAGCCTTGTACTGAAGTTGATGGAAAGCTATACCAAAGACTTATCCTTTACCCCCGGTCCATCCCTTCATTGAAATAGCTGCAGCTTCTGCATCCACAGTGGTATTCTGATCTGTAGTGTGAAAAGGAAGAATCAAAAGCAGCGCACAAACCTCTGTCAATAAAGTTTAAACAGCTGCTCTAGATGCTGCCAACCACACAGCCCTTTCTTCCCGTGTCTCTGCTTACTGAGAAATAGCCCCACCCCGCCTTAGTCACCTTTGTAATTCCACTGAGAAAGTGCAGAGCATTGCCGCGGAGCCCCAGGCACAGTAAATATTGAGTGAACAGATGAATGAAAGGACAGACAGCGGGAACAGCGATATATAAGATTCACATAAATCAGCAGATATGTGTATCTGCTCGTATATACACAGACTCTCCTTGGACACAATGATTGCCTCTGGGGAAGGGAACCAGATTCCAGGTTCAAGTGTAGAAGGGAAACTTGCCTTTCACTCTGCACCCTTTTGAAGTACTTCAGTTCGTTTCCACGTTAATTTAAAATACATACATACTTTTAAAAAAAAATAGGTGCTGTCAATACCCTCCAGCCAAAGACCACCAAGAGCACAACTGTGGTCCAGTAAAATTGGGTTTCTTGACTCGTGTCAGTGAGGGAGCACACAGCATGGGTAAGTGGGGGGTGTCTCAGGAGGAGAATGTTAGAGAGGACTGCTAGGGCTGGGCTTGTGGCGCGTGGTGGGAGGAGTTGTCACAGAAGCAAGGCTTTGCTCTGCGCTGGGTACTGGGACACTTCCACGATTAGAATCGTCATCATAGTATCTTGATGTGTACCTAGGCGAGAAGAAAGAAGCCACGGTAAGGCTGGCGTGGATGCAGCAGCGACTGTCACTCTTCTATTTTAGGATGGAGGACGGATGTCCAGCTGTTTTTGTAGTTCGTTCAATCGCTTTGCTATAGTGGCTCGTGTCCCTTCAATGAAATACACTCTAAAACCCCGGTTGGGGCAGGGCTCTGAGGTTGGGCCCGCTGGTGGCCGGGATAGGTAGCCAGGGTCTCTGATGTACCGACCCCACATCAAAGCCGCCTGGGCAGGGGTTAATGCCAGCTTCCCTATCTTCCTTTGGGCTCCCGCAACAAAAAGTCTGGGTGGCTTAACAACAGCAATTTACTTTTCACAGTTCTGGAAGTTTAAGGTCTGAGATCAGAGGGCCAGCATGCTTAGGTTCTGGCGAGGGCCTGCTTCCTGGGGGGCCGAGGGCCGCCTTCTCACTGGACCTTCACATAGTGGAGACAGAGATCTCATGTCAGGATTGAGTTGAATTCCCAAACACCCTGCTGATGTCTGAGAGTTATTTGGTATTGTGCATGGCGGACGACCCCCAAACACACACAATTGGAATTGGGTCTGGGAAACCTAAAAGAGCTCCAAATACCATCACGTTGGGGATTGGGGTTTCAACACATGAACTTTGGGGGGACACAGACTTTCATTTCATAGCATTCCCTATTCAAATCCAGAAGCTCCTGGCCTGGAAAAGAGAAACTTAGGGGATCATCAGTGCAGGAGGTAATGGACCAAAGAGTTCTGCCACAGGACTCGTGACAAGGCCAGACTGAGGACCGGAGAACCTGACTTCCAGACCACTTCTACTGGCCACCACATTGTCGAGTCCCTTCCCCTCACGGGTCTCAGTTTCCTCATGTGTAAAATGGCAGGGGAGAGGAAAGGTGGGAATAAACCAGACCTTTTATATGATACATTATATGGTCCTTGATTCTGGGGTAGAGCTGTGCCCAAGGTACATGATGAGCAGATTTCAACCTATTCTGGAAAAGCTAGAGACCAGGTGCACTGGAGATAAACCAGCAAATTTGGCAGGAAAAACACAGCCCCCGGGACAAGAAGTAGGCCCGGATCTTACAGTTCTTCAGGGGTCCACACCAACCCACACCAGCTCATCCCCCAACAAGTGAAGCAAGGCAGGAGGGGCACCGAGCCTCCCTGGGAGTCTGGCATGGAGGTAGCCAACAAAGCTCAGGGGGACGGGGACAGAGGAAAGGAGTGAGGGGAGGATTCTGGACTGTCGGGGTCTGTTTTGAAGCTGGGTGGCAAGGTCATGGTTTCCTTTGCTTGGCACCCCATATTCCCTCCTGCCTGTTAAAAGAAACTCTCCGGATGTGGGCCAACTGTGCTCTCTTGCAGTTGTTTAATTGGACAAGGGGACCATTTGCTTTAGATGGAAGGACAATCATCCTTTTAGGAAAATCTGACCCAAGACGTTCGGGCCCCAAATGCCTTCTGCTCTGATCAGCGTGACTGCTGAGGTATCCACTCATCAAATTCCAAGACCCACATCTCATCCCAGACCTGAGGTGCTTCAGGTCCCCAAGGATCCACGCTTACCACCAGCATCTTTTGTTAATTGTCCCTAGAAGCTGGCTCACCAGGAACGGGACAAAAGAAGTCCCTGTATTCCTCCCCTCCCAGGTCCTCACATTCTAAAACTGTCCTGATTTTTATTCAGGGAAAAGGAAAAGGAGTTTTAAAATTAGTATTCCATTGTGTGTGATTAGTTCATCACAAGTTTCCTCTCTGACCTTCCCTTCCTGCATCCCCATCCTGTCAATCCTCTGGTTTCCTCTGGGAACCCCAGGGGACAGCCCCGTAGACCACTCAAACCATTAACCTGAGATTTGAGATCCGGCAGCCTGAAAGCCGGCAATGAAAATTTCTGAAGGTTATCCCTTAGGGGAAGTGGACTGATTGTTATTTTGGGAAGAGGAGAGATTGTGTTTCTCCCTGGGGCCCCACAGGAGCAATGGCCTGGGTCTCAAACATTTGAGACCATGGACTGTTACTTCCTAGAGACCTCGTCCTGGGCAGTTTGCTGTCCTGACTTCTGACATGGCTGGGGCAGGCTGTTTCCTGTGGGCCTTGACTCACTGTGCTTCAGACAGCATCTTCCTCTGGCCGGAAGTGTGGGGAAGTTAATAATCCCCAGAGGCAGCCCTCGATGGATGCAAGATGAGCGTGCATGTATCAGCATTCTACCTGCAGTCCTTGGGGTGGACACTTCACATCTGGGAGCTACTCCGTAGTCTCCTTGGGAGATGGGGAAATGGAGCCTGTTGCATGCGCTAGCACCGTCCCTAAGGAGCCCTTGTCTTGGCTTTCCTGCTCACTCCCCACTCACTCCGAGGCTCCTGCTCCTTCAGATCTCCTGCCCAGAAGCTCCTGTCTTAGCCTCTACTTTCAAGAGAAACCAAACTGAGACAGACCTGCCCGAGAGAATTGGGCCGATAGAGCCCCAGCCATCACTTTGTCATGGAGAGTGGTTGCAAGACAGACTTGGATTCAAATCTCAGCCTTGCTTATCACAAGCTGCATGTACGTAGACAAATTATCCTCCCTGGAGCAGGTAGTGATAAGAAAACATCAAAGGTTGCTGATAAAATGATCAGCAAAGCAAGTCATTTTACTGCTGAGATTTACAAGAACCCTTCGTCCATTGGACAGACAGTATCTTCTAGCCTCCAGAGGCTAAGGGACAGAAATTCTGACCTTGAGTCCAGCCACCCGGGACACACAAAACGGTCAGGCCTGCACAGTTCCCCAGTCCTTCCACTGCCTCCACTCAGTGTCCCAGCCCCACAAGTAAGGAGGCCTGAGGGCACACTTGTGGCCTGGAGCCTTAGTTCTGGACCTTCCTCCTCCTCACTCCTGTCCTCCAATTCCATCCTACTCCCAAGTCATCCATTTATCCTGTTAATCAACTACTGTTTACCCCACTGTTTAATTGTCAAGGGGACCATTTCCTTTAGATGGAAGGTCAGTTAGTCTTGGTAAGATCTGACACAGGATCTTCACTGGCAAAGTCAGTGGTGAACAAGCCTGGTCCTAGGCACTCACCCATTTCTGTCTTCACCTCACCCCCCAGAACTCAGGCTCCAGGAAACCTCGCATCCGACTCTTCAGCCCAGCTGCACAGCCTCAGCCCACGCTGGGATGACCCTTTCTGCTCCAGTGCAGCACCAGAGCCCCCTGCCCTGGTCCTGCCACTCCGGCCTCCTCCTGCCAGCCAGCCAGCCCAGCCCACGAGTGAGGCTGGAACAGACGTAGCCAAGACGCTCAGGGCGGGAGCGAGGGCTGTGCTACGGTGGAACAAGGGCCCACCCACCAGAGTGGTCTGGAAAAAAGATAAGGAAACACTGGGCCGGGGTGGCAGCTTGTGCCATGTTTTACTCCCAGAAGGCCACAACGTCCAGACAAGGTTGGGCGCCCTGGGGGTCATGGGACAGAATCCTCCAGCTGGAATGCCATCACCCCAGTTTATCAGAATCCTCAGCTGTGGCCATCCCTGCAGATCCCAGAATTCCCCACTGTCCTGATACTTTTTTCCAGATCTTTCTTAAGAGATCAGAGATGAAGGGGTTAACTTGAAAGGTATAAATATGGACAGAGCGCTCCAGGTGAAGGGTCAGATATTTCAAGTCCCCCACCCCAGAGTCTGAGCCATCTGAGGCCCCCCCCCACAACACCGAGGCTGCTGTAAACTAATTAGCCCACTTACTGCCTTCCCAAGCCTGCAGGCCTCCAGTCCCTCCTCTTCCCCAGGCCTTCCAGCACACAAATATCCCCAGCCAACAGAAACTCTCTGGTGTGCCAAAACTTTGCTGGGAACCAAGTAAATACTGAGGCTATTTATACCAAGGAAGGATTTGTGTTTGGTTATCCACAATCCACAAGCCCTGGCTGGAAATGACCTGAGAAAAGGGGTGAGACTCGAGCAGCCTGGCCCTGGTCCTCACCCAAGCCAGGCAGGCAACACGAGTGGCGGAGCACCAGGGCCCTCCCGCTGTCTGGCCCCGTCTCCCCTCCCATTCGGGGCGCTCCCTCACCCCCAGGGCTCCGGGCAGCTTGGGCCAACGCAGGGCTTCACCACATGCTTCTCAACAGAGGAAGGGACCCGGGCTATAAATGGAGCACAGACCCTCCCTCCACAGCCCTCACCTTCATCGGTACGCTCTCCCGAGCCCTCTTCCCTTCACCTCCCTGAGGGGGCTCTCGCTCTACCACTGACACAGGTGGCGTGTCACCTGGACACCAGATCCCTGCTCTGAGCACTGTTCCACTGGGAGCAAAGTTCTCCTCCACCCATGCCTTGAATCCCTCCTCCCACACTGGGTACAGAAATGGGGCCCTCCTTCTTGGTTTCACACCCCCACTGCTCTTTCCCAGGAAGTCAGCATCTCCTACTCTCACTGCAGGGAGGAGAGGGCCTAGCTGCCCTCACCTGCTCCCTGGCTGCTTTTCCCCACAGCCTCTTTGCAGCTTCTCTCCCCCAGGGAACCCCTGTCATTCCTCTGTGCCACTCTCAGTGTCTTCCCTTGCAGGCCTAATAGGTGCTGTCCTCGCCTGCCCAGGGACTCCCCTCACTGTCTTTCTCCGCACTCAGCTCCTGCAGCGCGCAGGAAAGGTCGTGGGGCTGGAGGTACGATGACAGGCTCCACCCACTGCGTTGGCTCTCCCAGAGCTGTGGAACCCTCCAGTGGGCTCCCTTTCTGGGTCTGGCTTTCCCACTTGTAGAATTCTGTCCTGCTCTGCCTGTCTGCGTCTTCCCACCACACCACATGGCCCACCGCCCACTTCCCCAACTCTTCCAGGCCTGCGAACCTGATCTGTGCTGCCTAAGACTTCAGCCCCACGACTTTATGCTCTTGGTTCAGTGAGGATTCCAGCCCCTGCCTCAGACCCTTCAGTCAGGCCACCGCAGGTGGCACCTTGGCCCTGAACCTGTGGCCTGGACCAGTCCCAACCCCAGGGAGACCTCGCTGCCCCGCTCCTGGCACAGAGCTCCTGAAACTCTTGGAATTTTCTAAGTGATGAATGATAAAGGTGTCTTGACATTCTCAACAAACCTTTCAGCTGCACCTGAGTTTAGGTTAATGAGGTGACTTTTGGAAATTACCTAAGGATGGGGGCTGGTTGCCAGAGGAACTAACCATGTAACTAGAGGATTGGAACTTGAGTCCCACTCCTTGATCTTCTGGGAGGGAAGGAGGGTAGAGGTTGAGTATATTGCCCATAACTGGTGATTTAATCAAGCATGCGGAGGTAATGAAGCTTCCATAAAAACCCAAAAGGTCAGGGTTTGAAACCTTCCAGGTCAGTGAACACTGGAGATTTGGGGAGAGCGGTGCACTTGGGGCTTGGAAGCTCTGCCCCTTCCAACATACCTTGTCCTATGCATCTCCATCTGGCTGTTTCTGAGTTAGATCTTTTTTATAATAAGCCAATAATCTAGTAACATGTTTCTCTGAGTTCTGTGAGCCACTCCAGCAAATTAATTAACTCAGGGAAGGGGTCCTGGTAACCTCCAATCTGTAGTCAGAAGCACAGGTGACAACATGGACTTGCAATAGGCATCTGAAAGCAGGGAGCAGTCTTGCAGGACTGAGCCCTCAACCTGTGGGATCTGAGTCTATCACCAGGTAAATAGTGTCAGAATTGATCTAAATTGCAGGTGGAGCATTGTTTGGTGTGGGAAAGAACTGGGTGCGGAATATGTACTCTTGTCTTCCTCTTTGTCTTTTTTCTTTTGTACCTATCACCTGCTTGTCCTCGCCAGCGAGGGCTTCTTAAGACGTGGGAGACCTCGGGGGAGCCGCGACTACCTATGAAATGGGATGAGACAAAATGACACGGAGAGCCTGCAGTTTTTTGTCAAGCTCTACTTTAACAGAAAAGGCAAGGAATATATAGCATTTGAAGGGGCGTGGTAGGGAGTAGCTTTTTCTGGTTGGTTGCCCATTATGATAATGAGGTAGCTTCCAAAGTCCAATCACACACCGAGTTGTGCACATGCTCAGTAGTCTTTGACGTAAGCAACGGACCTGGTTGAGGACTTAGCGGGAAGCTGTGGCGGGAAACTGACCAAGAAGAAGTAAACAACAAGATGGAGTCCTTTTGTTCTTGTGTCACATGGTTCCTAAAATCTATTGCTAAATGAGTTAACTTTCTTGTTCTTGTGCTCTAGCAGAAAGGAGGGGGGAGGAGGAGAAAGGAAAGGTGAGTACAGGTTTGTGGTTAGTATAGAAGGTGGAGGAGCTCTCACAACATGGTATCATAAATGACAACAGCCCCTGACACCTGCTAACACATTGTATAATTTTTTTGATGTGTTTGTGTTTATTGCCTGTCTCCCCCGTTAGAATGTAAGCTCTGCAAGGGCAGTGATCTTTGGTTCAGGGTTGTACCCTGAGATCCTAGAACAGTGCCTAGCATAGAATGATACTCAATAACACTGTTGGAATACAGTCTGCCTCATTTATTCATGAGTGTCTCACCCCTGTTCTCCACCACAGTGAAGGAACTTAAGAGAGATTGGGTCTTCTTTATATTTGTGTTCTCCAGAGTGCCTGGCCCAATGCATGATTTGCCGTAGGGAGCAATGAATGCTTTTGTAATTCAATTATTCTCAAGACAAAGACCAATCCTCAGGAGGTCTGGAGAGGGGAGCTGGCTGGTGAGGGGCTTGAGTGAGGTAAAGGTCAGGGGTCAGGTTGGAAGCTTTGTCTCTGGCCCTCCCTTAGGACCAACCCAGGGCAAGACATGGATGGCAAGAGAGGAAGAGAGGTGCCCCAAGGGCCACTGCTTCTTCTAGCCTCTGCTGAGCCCTGGACACATCCACACAGGAGGATGGTGTCCCAAATATGACTCAGGGTAATAGAGAGGACCTTTGCCAAGAAGAGCCGACCCCAGGACAAAGCTTAGCACCTGTTCTTCTCCCCTAAGTTAGAAGCTCTCAACCTGGAATTGTATGCACGATTTGGTTCAACTTTTTCCTTCAGATTTTCAGAGGCCTGGAAAACGTTCAGAACCACTAGCCAAGGGAACTCCAGGAGGAAGCCCAGAGCCCATCCATCCCCCTCCACCCACCACCCCTCCAGCCCTGCTCAATCCACCAGGCCCGGCTCACAGCCTGCTGGGAGCACTCGCGCCCCACCCCTGGGGCTTCCGTGACAGCCACCCAGGGAAGCAACAGAAAGCAGGAGACAAGAGGCCTGTCTTCAGCCTCATTGCCCTTGGCTCCACCCTTACCAGGAGTTTCCAGACTTGAGGATAAATTTGAGTTTATTTTAGGAAAGGAATGTTTAAAGCGCAAATGACAGAGAGAAGGAGCCGGGATCCTTCAGGGGCCTGAGTCTCTACTCTTTCCCCTTACGGCTCTTCCAGAACACCAGCCCCAGAAGCTCTCCTCAGCTCCACACCAAGAACCCATACATTGCTTGGATCGCAGCCGCCGAATCAATGACGGTCATGCAGATAAGGATACCAGAGAGGCTTCCTCAAGCCTGGCCTGAACAAGCCCCCAGCTCGCTAGGCCGGCAGAGCTTCAGTTTCTCTCTGCAGACCTTAACCATCTCCTCGTTCACCCACCCTCAGCCTGCCAGGCCCGGATCCACAGCTTCATGGGCCCCGGCCCCGGTCAGAGCTGAGGGGAGAAGCCAGCCACCACAATGTTCTCGCCGTTGATGTAGCTGGCGTCTGGAGAACACAGGAAGGACACGAGTCCCGCACAGTCCTCAGGCTGCCCTATCCTGGACGGAAGGAAGACAGAACACAGCATCTGTGACGTCAGCCCTGGCGCTGCTGCTGTGGCCGGAGTGGGTGCCCTGGGGACACTGGGCGGACTCAGCAGAGCTACCTGCACCCTCCAGGGCTGTGTGGGGTCTAGATTTCAGCCAAAGGAATGGCAGAGACACAGGCAGGGGTCTGCTCTTGAGATAAACACACAGCTGTACCTCCCCAACCAGACCCAGACCACCGAAGCGCCAAACCCTGCTTGCCTCTGAACCTTCTGGATTTGCTTCAGGCTGTTCCAAAAAGTCTCATTCTCATGCAACTGGTGAAGGAAAGAGAGGAAAGAGTCAGCGCTGCCACACAGGCACATGGCAGGGCCCCACGGTGGCTGCCTGGGAGAAAGGCCAAGGCAGATTTGCCCTCTCCGGGTTGAGGACGGGCCCCAGCTGAGCTCAGAGGACAGAGAGGGCCTCAGCTCAGAGGACAGGGAGGACCTCGGCTATGAGGACAGGGAGGACCTCGGCTATGAGGACAGGGAGGACCTCGGCTCAGAGGACAGGGAGGACCTCGGCTCAGAGGACAGGGAGGGCCTCGGCTCAGAGGACATGGAGGGGCTCGGCTCAGAGGACAGGGAGGACCTCGGCTATGAGGACAGGGAGGGCCTCGGCTATGAGGACAGGGAGGACCTAGGCTCAGAGGACAGGGAGGACCTCGGCT